>JAQFZG010005687.1:0-10038 GCA_034695465.1 Entomobrya nicoleti
GGAAGTAGGCAGGGAAGTGGGAGCACAATGGGTAGTTCCATGATGATGATGTCCAAGCAAAACATTTAGAAATAATTCATTGTTCGATATGCATATATAGCTGTAAATTTTTCTACTGTATTTTTAACAGTTATGTAATTTAAAAAAATATCCAATCTGTTAACTGCATTTATTTATAAAATGTTGAAAATAAAAATACCTATTATCTTTTCATAAAGTCTTGCAGATACATTCATATGTTTCAAGCAACCTAGATGGCGTTCACTGCGTTCTCACCCTTAAAATGCCAGTATGCTACTTCGCTAGAGATTATATATGTATGTCCATCCATATATCTATGTACAGGTAAAAAAGTTAACTGATGGATTAAGTCATTCAAATTGTTCCACATTTGCGTTCAAATCATCATAAAAATGCATTTGGTTTGATTTCTCAATTATTATTTTTATTTCGCAGAATATTCTCCATTCAATTTTATGCATGTGACATTTTTATTTATAATAATCAATCAATATCGATTGTTTTAAAACATAATTAATGTACTTGTAATATAATTAGCACTACCAAAGTACTTTTTTCTCTAGCTAATCACTCTTGGGTATTTATATATCCTTGTTGTACTTGCTAGACATTTTGTTACAATTACTTTCATAATCCAATATACATACATGTATACTAAACGATCTTTCAGAATGTACAATTCTTTCTTCAGTTTTTTTTAAGTTCACTCAAACTTAAATACATACATATACACACGTACAACATGATAGATATGAAATATATTATGCAATGTGTGCAAATAACAAGAAATACATACATTCTGGTATATTAAAAGTTTTTTTTTGAAAATTCTTACATTTAGCTAAATTATATATAGTATGTGTGCATTTATTTATATGTATTTGCCTTACTTACATAATGTAATGATTAGCTTATTTAAGAAACCCAGGATTCAATTGCGGGCTCGTTTATATCTTTCAATAAGGTCAATTAGTACACTGTTTTTCACTATCAAACAGAGAGAGAGTAGACTCTACAGTTTATCTAATAAACTACACTCATAAAAGTTTAAAGTTCACAGCTTGTAATAATACACTGACGTATGTAATGTACGTATAATAAGTTTTCTTATATTTTGTCTCCGTCATATCCTTCATTCAAATCATGTTGCGTGGGTGGTGGTGGGTGATGGTGGTAGAGGCTTAAACTTATAATCCTACTCAATTCACCAGTTTTTAATCACCAGCATCCGGTTCTAGAAGCAGTTCTCCAGGAAATATGTAGCATCCCGCCGCGTCCTTCAACTCTCAGCTGGACTGAAGATAATGAGTTTCAAAATCCAAACCTAAAAAAGAATTGCAAAATAAAAAATTAGACTACATTTTTTATGTTTGTTGAAATGAATAAAAAAAATGAACAAAAGTAAAGTAAATGTTTTGCGTACCCTTACCGGCAGCCACGGTCATGTTGGAATAATGCGCTGCCGCGGCTGCACTATAATCCGCTGCCAAGTGCAAGTCAGTCCAGTTATCATATCGTCCTCCAGCTGTGGCCGCTGCTGCTGCCCAGTGATGCGCCGCTGCAGTGTCCCCCTTGACGGAACACTGAGCTGGAGTAGGAATTCCTGGAAATCTTGCTGCTGCGGCAGCTGCTGACGTGCTAGGAAACAAGAAGCTACCGTATTGCGCTGCATTAAATCTACTTGAATGGATCGAACCAGCAGGAATTTTGTGCGAATTTTTTGTGGAAATCCCAAGAAGAACGGATTTTTTTTTGATGAAAAGTAAAACAAACACAAAAAGAAAAAAAAACAAAGAAAAAACATAATTCAAAGATCAAGAAAAAGTAAACACAAACAATTTGACATTGTGCAGTGCAGTGTGATAAAAGCACTACAATTAAATATGTGAGAGTGTGATGGGGAAATGTGTACCTGGATGTAGAGCTCATTGGAGAGTAGGCAATGTCGGTGGGTCGATGATGATAACTTTGGTGGTGATGATGATGAGTGCCCAGGCCATAGTGCCAGGGATCTGCTTGGGGATGATGATGAGCAAAACCGGAAATGGAGGCGGAATAATCCATTGCAGTTCCATAAAAGTCGGCAGCGCCATAGGCGGAAGTGAGCGCAGAGTGTTTGGCGGGTTGGTAGTTGGAATTCCAGAAGGAGGCAGGAAAGTTGCGAGTGGACATGGGCAGAGCTGCAAATAATTTGTTTAATACTTAATGGTTGTGAAAAATGTTATTTTTTCTAGAAGAAAATAAGGATTTTAAAGAAAATTCATCTAACCTTTTGATGACTTTTCTCCTGAATAAGGAGCACTGAGCGCTCGATTAAAATGTTCCTCCACAACCCTCGCCGTGTTGCCATCATAGTTGACATAGAGAATGCAGTTTGCTGAGAGATACTGTGCTCTGGTTCCTCCTCCCCCATTTCCGTCCCCATCCTCTCCACCCTGTCCAGGATCACTGCTTGCATTTGTCGTTCTGCCGGGAGACTCATCATCACTAATATCTCCTTGTGCACTTGTCACCGTTGCTGTGGCAGTTGATGAGGATCCTCCTCCTGTAATGTTGTGATGACTAGAGGACGCTGAGGAGGAAGAAGATGAGGAGCTTGGACCACCACTCCCTCCAGCATGACTGAGATCTCGGCTTGTCGCTGTCGCTGAAACTGCGCTACTACTTAGATTCAACGAGGGATACGTTGACGTTGAAGTCGAGGAACCATGAAGTCTGTGGTGGTGATGGTGATGAGATGGGTTGTTTGACGTGGAGGTGGATGACGACTGGTGATGTGGATTGCTGTGGTGATGATGGGAGGAGGAGGATGAGGCTGAGTGGTGGTGATGAGAATGATGACTGTGATGTTGCGGGTGTTGTTGGGATGCGCTCGTGATTGTGGCTGAAATGGAACTGGAGCTACCACCCCCGCCGCCACTGCCGCCCCCTGAGGCACATGATGGCGTTAAAGGTCGTCTTGCACCATTGTTGTTATTGTTTCCACTGCTATTACTAGCATGACTAGAGGCGGCTGCTGCTACGGCCAACGAAGAAGGTGAGTGGAGGTGGGGAGGTAGAAGGGACAGCGTGTTGAGAAGGGAGGGAGCATTGTGGGACTGAGGTGGCAGAATAGAAGAGCCAGTTGTGGAACCAGGACTGCTGTACGCAGAGCTTGCATTCGAGTGCGATGACTCGGGGGGAGAGGGTGCGTGGGGAAATTTGAAGGATTTCTAGATGAAAAAGATATCCCATTAAATAAATACACGGTAGATTTAAAACAAGCAATTAGACATGCTTGTTAAGCATTTTATTTATGTTTTCTTTATTTTCCACAGAGGTGGCCATTGCTTTACTGCCTCACCGAAACAATAAACTAATATATTGGACAAGATAATCGTTATTGTTGCCGTCATTGTTTATTTGTCGATGCGTAACCATAAACAAAGTTTACTTCAAAATCTATCTGATCCGATCAAAAAACCGTTCAAAATCTCAAGTGGAGCGGAACCGGTTTATGTTTTGAGATGCTACTGCTTTACTGCAGTATGCTATGAGAAAGAAATAGTATAGTGTATTGTTTTGCCTTTCTATCGTACTGTAATTGTAGTAGTGGCTTAGACTCAATGGAGGCACACTCATTTACCACATACATTGGAAAACAATAAAAAACACTCAATGTTTATAATTGTTAATTAGGTTTATGACCGTCTAAAATTTATTGCTGTCATTTTGTTTCTCTTAAAATGCCATTGCAAAATTATTTCTTTTTATTGCAGAGAAGCGTAAAGCTTTCGCTTGGTATGTGTAACTTGAGGAGTCTCAAGTTACCCCACAACACGCTCCTCGCCAATAAAAATACCAAAAATTATGGGATTTTTATGGGATTGCGGTTGGATAACAAATAATAGTTTTATTTTCATAGCACTTACTACCAAACAAGCAGGTGTGGTCGTATATTCCTTAAAGTTAATATATTTACAAATAATGTAATTGTGTGATGTTATCTTACCTTGAGATTATCGCTAGCAGTCCTGTCACAGGACGACGAGCTGTACGTCATAGCATATGGCTGATACATAACTGTGCAGCTCATCGTGTGCTCTGTGGCTTCCGCTCAACCATTAAGAAAAACAACACAATTTTTTTTTTAAATGAAGTACTTTAAAAGTCACTAATAATGACCACGATATCAACTTTTGAAATGTCACTATTTTCCTGACTTTTGGTCCAAGTCCAAAGTCGTGACCAACACAGCTTTATTTATAACAGGTTGGTTGTACGTTTAAGTTAGTTTTCACTTTTGTCGTTTTCACTGATGAAATTGTTGTACTGTATAGACATCAAATGTCAAAATTTAAGTATATTTAAATATCTGTATAAGTTTTGCTGTACTTTCAATCGAAATAAATATCTCCGCAGATTTTCAATTAGTTTCACTACGTCTAGTTCAAAAGTTCAATCGTATTTGACCAGAAAGTTTGGGAGGACTGCGTTGATTTATATTTTTGTCCAGTAAACAACACAAAAGTAAAAAATCTTTCCGCTTATTTCAGAGTATTCCACTTTAAGTTCCGCTACAAAGTAAGTGGTAGAAAAGAGCCAGAGTACATTTTCATCAAATCCTCAACAAAGTGTGGTGGTGGTGTAGATAGAATGGAATTCCTTTTTTAATTTTTTCACCCTTTTCACAACTTTAGAACAGCTTTTCAATTGAGGAAAGTATGCAATTCTCTCTTTAAAAAAAGGCTCAAATGACTTTGAAGTGAAAAGATAGAGAAATTTTCTCTCTCTGAATATTTTTTTGTTAGAATTCCACACACGAAAACTCCGAAACTCCACTGCACTTTTGTAGAGATGTTGGATGATGAAGAAAGCGGAGAAATAAAAGTGGTGGTTAGTTGTCGTGGTGAAGGAAAGTGAAGTAGACACGCACACTGTAGCCCTGTAGCACACTACTGCACAGTAGTAGTAGTCAAGTCAACTGAGCTCAGTGAGTGTAGAGAGTTGTGTGAGTGAATTGTTGAAAAGAGAGAAAAGAACAAAGGGAAAAGGGATTCCTCGCATTCCCTCTGGTTACTCAACAAAACTAGTGCAGTACAATGTACAATATACAACAAGCCTCTATCCTACTCGCTGCTTTCTCCCTTTCTTCTATTTTTTTTTCTGCAAAATTTTGTAGGAAAGTCTATACCAGTCCATAGAATAGAACTATCCAAAAAACACCCTGCGTACCACTCACTCAAGTTAAGAGTCAATTTCAGTTGTGTGAGATGAGGAGAAAAAGAGCTCTGGTGTCTGATGATGACGATGATGACTATGCTTGCAAGCTCTCAACTTTACCATATCCATCCATATCGCATTTTATGAGACTCATCCTATTTTTTTGCTGGGATGAGATTGTGTGTATGTGCTCGTGTGATGGACTAGTTTTCTCCTGTGAAACCTTCTCTTGTTCCAGCCCTCTGGAGTGGATGATGATGGTGGAGACAGGCAGTCCCACCGTTTCCTCTTGGAACACTCTACTCCACCCTGCTGCTATGCTGCTGGAGAGAAGTGGCCTGGCCGTGTATGGATATATAATGTGTATTCCAAACTGGATTGAAGGAGACAAGATGGAGTATACACGACAATAGTAATAATGTACTCCTCCTCAACAAACTGACCAATTCACTTCACTATATCTACTCAACTCGCAGTATTTTTTCAATGATGTGGTGATGGTGGTCTTCTTTTCACTTGTTCACATTCATGTCAATATAGTAATAACAATACTTGTTTGTGTAAAAAATAATGTTGGAGAGCTGTTTGGAAACATGGAGAGAGAAGGAAAGTTGCTCATTGGCCACTCTGGTTGATTTCCGGTTTCCTGCGGTGGTACACAGTGGCGGTGGCTGTGACGTGACGGTGGCCCGGTTCTCAAAACTTTGAGAATATCATGATTACTCAGAATTTATGTCCATAAACTCACTTTTTACTGGAAAAAATACGTAAAAAACGAAGAAATGTAGGGAAAAACTGGTTATTATTAACAATGTTAACTTTATGTGTGCTAATTATGATTACAAGTTATTATGCTATTTTTTCTGTCGATATGGCTTGTTCAGTGTAAATATGTTTTAAAAGACTTTATGATCGTGATCATGTGCTTGTTGACAGACTGCTCCGGCAAGACTGACAAAACGATGCCGAGCTGATGATGAGATTCAAAAGAATCAGTAGCTGAACAGCGTATTCTACAAAGCAACAAAGCGAAATGCAATCTATAGAAACAAGCAAGGCAGCCAAGTGTCTCATCTACAAACTCACAATCAGCCTTGTAGGCAGTAGGCATATACAGTCATCTTTTTTTCTCAATCCTTCCCCTTTTTACATGTTGGAGCACTTTACTTTGTGTGTATCTAACAAACCAAGAGCTGAGAGAGCTCAGTTAGTCGGCTCATCTAGTAATCACACATGTTAAAAAAAGGATTGGATTCTCTTCTCAGGTTGTGTGTGTGAGAGCCGTTTAAGCCAACATTTTACTCATTATTACAAGCTCTCCACTTACACAATACTTGTTAACATATCATGTTTGCTAACTTGGTTGAAAAAGAGCTGAGACTCAGAATAACCCGTCTCATTTTCTTTCTTGCTCGCTTCTCATTTCCATTTCCTTCTCCTTCACACTGATTTTTCAAGTGTTTTTTCTTCTTCAAGATGAACACAAGGCAACACATGCATGTCTACTCCTTCGTAACATGTGGCCAGTTTTTACTACGACGATTAAAACTACTACTTTTTAACTGACTCACCATCGCACCAAGCACCACCACCACCACGATAGCTTTAATGAGTGAGCACAGCAGCAGCAGCATGATGCCATGTGAAGCCAAAAAAAAATCAAGTCAGAAATCACCTTGTTCATTCTCTCTGGTCTTTGGTCTCTTCTCTGGTCGGTCCATCCGTTTTTGTTTTTGCCTGCCTGCCTGGTTTGCAATATGAGCAAGCTCATAAATACTTTCAGCTTTCTTGCTTACTTTTTCTTCTTTCATTGTCAGCTTTTTTAATTGGTGCGATGTGATTTCTTTTGAGAAGCAAGCACCACCACCACCGTACCATTTTATTTTTTATGTGATTTCAATGAGCTTCCCCATTTAACTATCAAGTCAGACAGACAGAGAAGAATTAAAATATACGAACTTGTTTACTCTATTCATTTATTTGAGAAAAATAAATCCGGTGATGTTGGTGGTGGTGGTGGTAGTTTGTTTTTCGCTGTTTATTCTTTTTTTGCATCAGCAGAGCATGGCGTAATAGCAGCTATAAGATAGAGTAGAAAGCAATAACAATAACAATTTTCCTTTAAGGAAAATAAAATATAGAAACTACCAAGGCAAGTGGATATACTTAACTTAATATAAGGAATAAGTTCATGTCATGTCTTTTGGCTTCTTAATTACTCTTGCTCACACATTCATAAAACTCTCTCACATTTCATCTCTCCCTCTTCATCTTTAACTTGTAGACTTCTTTTCTTGTTCTCTTGTCTTGTAAGTAATGTATGTAGTGTGTAGTTACACCAGTAATAATTTAATATAAAACAATATCCAACTATTTTATACAATTTCTCATTATCTTCATGTCTCATCACAAAAGCTACACTCGTAAACCATTTTTCGTTTTACCAGTTAGTATCGTGATAATACTTGATATTTATTTTTGCATGCGTTTGCAAATTATAAATTGTAAAAATAACAGAAAAAAAATCTGTGACAGCAGCAACACAAAAAATATTGTAAAGTAGCAAATCAGCAAAAAAATACTTATAATAGCTCTTATAATATAATGCCCCTACTGACTTTTGAATGATAAGATGATGATGATGATGATAATCACAAAATGTAATAATGTTTCTCATTAATTAA
Organism: Entomobrya nicoleti; assembly: GCA_034695465.1. Taxonomy (NCBI): domain Eukaryota; kingdom Metazoa; phylum Arthropoda; class Collembola; order Entomobryomorpha; family Entomobryidae; genus Entomobrya; species Entomobrya nicoleti. The sequence goes on from JAQFZG010005687.1 coordinate 7,908, forward strand.
ATTCGCATTAATAAAATACTGCTGTGCTGTTCCCTTTTGAGACTCTCAGCTCTCTATGAAAAGTCGTATATTTTTCAAAGATATTTTTTATGCTTTTTAATTGTGTACAAAAGGTAGGTAGTGTGTAGTTTGTAGATGTGCAGTGAGCTAAATGGGAGAGATGGATATCTCACACAAAAGCTCGTTTATTTAATTCCTTCTTTTGCCACGGTTGACAGACTGGCTTAACTTGACTAGTTTAAATACTTGACTTGCTTAATGCTCTGGCTGCAGGGCTTATCAGTTATTTATATCAGCACTTCAACAGCCGCAACAGCAGCGCGATGAATGGATGGATATGTTGTTTGGCTGTTGGATATGGTGTGGGTTTCAGGTTTATCGCAATTATGAGAGGATTAAGAAAGGTGAAGAGCGAAGGAAGAAAAAATATACAAGAAAATAATAATAATTAGTTGCTGTATTGTTGATGATTTCGCTATAATTATAATTATTGAATTGCTATTATTCTTACATTATTCATTATTACAACTAAAAAGTTATTTATCTGCACGTTTGTAATTCTTCTTATTGTCTGTCATGAAAACATGAGAGAGAAAAAATTACAAAGTAATCATACTCGCCCATCTCATCAAAAAAGGTAACAATCGGATTTTCATCATTTTAGTAATTATCTCCCATTACTCCACACACTTTTCTAGGTAATTGTTACCAATAACTTATAATTACTGTAAATAATTTTGCATTGTTATTATTAGCAAAATGTACAAGTGCTCACGTACTTCATTTGTTCCCTCTTGTTATAAATTCATGCTACAATTATTTTACTCTTCTCACAATTTACCCCTTTCAAGAAAGCCGACATTTCGTTTTCATTGAACAAATTGATAGCTTGATTGAGAAAAAAGGGAAGAGATGCAAAGAATATAAATGACCGATAATGGGGAAAATTGAGAACTTTTTATTTTGTTACGGTTGCCTTGTCAAAAAAAATAGTGCGATGTGATGATGTCCGGCTGCCGCCAGGTCGGTTTGTTTATAGCAAAGATTTTTTTTACAAGTGGGACGTGACGGGGTGAAGATACGAGACATTAACTTTAATCGAATTACTTTTGAAAATTAGTCGGTGGTGGTATCATCTGCATAATACTTTGATCATTTAAAAAAAGAAGGGAATGTTCAAAATATATAGTGGCTGATAAAAAAAGGTTAATATGAATGTTCCCATAAGAAAATGCAAGTAATGTATCACCATCACCCACGATCCCCGACACTATTTCGTTTTCTACCTACAGCAGAGTCGTATAAGCCACTCTTTGGCTGGCATGTAGACACACTCTTTAGTTCACTTCCTTTTGACATGACATGGCTTTTTGTCTTATTGCCGATGATTTCCATCGTATCACCACCACAATCGCATTTGCATTAGCAGATGCGTGCTCACCATTTATTTCTCTCTTTCCATCACTTTACTCCACTTTAGCTTGGTCAGTTCAGTGTTTTATTGCTTACGTGCTTATAGGCATAGGCGTATATACAGTGGTGATGCATATGTGGTCTTGTGTAAGTCTACTTTGTTGTTTTTATGTGATTATGAGAGCAATAATTTATCCGCGTGAAAGATAAGTCATCGATCGCAATCAGCGTAATAAGCCACATTTTATATTTACTACCAACAAGCCTCACAACAAACAAAGCACAATACTTACTACCTCAGTGCTCACTCAACTGACTCGACATTTTCATACGCTTTTTTGAAATAAAGGCTTTCTAGACCATTTTCTCTTCTTCTTTTTGTTTTCTTGTCGACATATAATAATTTATTTATTTTGCTGTATTTACCACACACATAACATATAACATGCTATTTTTATCCGCTTGATGAAAATCAAACAAAAGCCGCTCACCTTTACTCTAACTTGACTTGACCTGGCCAGCGAGAGAATAATAAGTCGTGATAAGAAAGTTGAGATATGATGATTGAAGCATGAAATAGCTTGAGTTACTGTGGATTTATATATTTATTATGATTATTGAGAATTTTTGCTGACAGCAACTTAAGTATACTATGATTGAGGTGTGTTAGAATAAAAGAATCACAAAAAAATTGGTGTCCATTTCGTTTAAAACGAAA
>JAQFZG010005688.1:0-10036 GCA_034695465.1 Entomobrya nicoleti
GGTAACTTTTCCAACATGTTTAAATTTTTTATGAAAATAGCGTCTCAAACTCAGGTCGAATCCGTGCGGACTTACAGTAGGCCGGTTTCTTGGCTTTTGACTACAGGACTAAGCTAATCGGAGGAAAAGCTCAAAACCACAAAACTTGTCAGTAAAACTTAAACAAGAGACGAAGTAAAAGAATAAATAGACTGATATACAGTAGTAACGTTTGCTGCTTCTTGTACTCTTGTTTTTTGGTATTTTCATTGTTAAAAAAGTTGTTGCAAGCGCGTCCATTCGCCTCGCTGCTTGACTTCGCCATTGTGTTCAAAAATCTCTTTCGCTATAATCATCAGCGTGATTACATCAGCATCACACTCTAACTATACAGCACCAACAACCATACCACCACATCCACCGTCACCATTGTCATGTCTTTCTTCCAGTCAATAAAGTAAGCTACCTAAAACCATAACCAATTTGGCAGAAGGGGTACTAAACACTAACACAATAGAAAGAAACATTTTCATTTTTTGCAAGTATTTTGTATGCTTATTCGTAAGCCTCTATATGACAAGCTAACAAAACAAATAGTTGTAATAATCTCAATTTAAAATCTGAGCCAGTTGAGTATATATGCGTGCATCATTATTATCATCATGTTTGCTTAAGAACCCTTTGCGGTTTTGTTTGTAATAACCTGCAGCGTGCTGTGGTGGTTGCTGCTCTCCAGGCCTGTCAACATAATCAGCATATTCATCCTGCAGTTGAGTCGGATCTGCTGGTCATTGCTTCCAAACAAACTAACTTTTTAAAGGCATTGCATTGATGATAGAAGAAAATCACTGTTAGTGTACCTGCCTGAGTGAATCTGTACTGTATGGACGATAAGCCTTCTTAATACCCAGCAAGAAAGAGTTTCGCATGGGACATGTGTGTATGAAGAACAGGAAGCAGTGAACGACTAGCGAATATCTTTTAGAATGATGATAATGATGAGAATGTAGTCGCAGAAGCGGAGGACCACAGGATGATGACTTTATTATAAAACATAGTATGCATATACTGCGGTATTGCAGATTTATAGTAAGCGTAATGTGTATATACAAACACCAAAAATTGTACGAATAAGGTGATTATCTACCTATTTAAAACTACACTCTACACTTGGTGTATAAAGAGCATCGTCTTGTACGGCATAATAGCTGAGTGGTGGTGAACATTATTATGATGATTATTATGGTGAGATTATTACTTTTCATATACGAAAAGTCATTTAGGATGATATCATACATTGTGCATTTAGCATTAGAAGAAGATGTAACGTAAGAACACTACTTTTTGCTCTTTCTACTCCTAATTCTTTGGTCATTGTATCCTCTGAGAATAATGGTATGCAAACGACTTATATTTTAATAATGACTTTTAGAGAAAAGTCTCTCCAGAACACCAACATTCGCCAACCAAGATGAAGACACTGACACCCACGACGGTGGTTATACCTCTTCTGGTGGATCTGTTTTTAATACTTAAGCCATACATACCCCTTTAGTTTAAACACTGCAAGTTTTATAGAATACTTTTTACTCTTAAGAATAACAAAAAACATCACCGAATGCATAGCAGTCCTTGTTTGCTCTTCAAGTGAAGCCGAAGTCATTATTGCTCCATTTTCCTTAACACTTACTAGATTCTTGAGGCAGCTTTTTATTGCGTTGCGTAGAATACTACCCCTGCAAGCTGCACAACAGTAGTAATATTATTGTTATTCTTTTTCATCCACGTTCACATCGTCATCATCACTATTATTATTTTTATGAATCTACTTTTTAGAGGACTTCTTTAACTCTTCTACTTCTTAGCTTTCAAGTATTTTCTTTTACTTGTAAATATACATAAACACCATGTAACATGCCTATATACCAAAGGAAATAGTGTCCACTTCAAATATACTTTCCTAAACTTCGAGTGGAAAAGATAACAGCCCGCGCTGCTTTGATTCAGTGAAAAAAGGGTTTCTTCCCTGTTCATCATCATGATGACTGCAATGTACTACGTATATGCATAGTACTTCAAATATAATATTGTAAACATATTTATATGATGGTCGTGGTGGTGGGTGGAAAGGAGATGAGGAAAAAAGAAGTAGAGCTGGGGCTTACTTGTTTGTCATTAAATAAATACCCTGCTTCTGCGTCTTCTCCTCTTCTGGTCTCGTTGAAATGTACGTAATACCTTTGAAATGTAAACCCTTTTTCTTGAGTTTGTTACATGCATGTTTAAGAGTAAATGTGCTTGTACATATTATGTAGTGTGTGTGTGTGGTTTTTCGTACTGACGACGATGATTCTGTTAATAGTAATCACTGGCTTGTGTGTTTCGTGTTTTCGCAGTATTTCGGGGGAATTTCTTCTCCCTCTCGCTAAAAAGATTCTCATGATGATGATTACAAAAACGTGATATTTCACCTGGCTATTTACCATGATGAGTTAGAGAGCAGTTGGCCAATTTACTACTGTACCACCATCGTGCACACAAAAGGTCCATTTAATGTTGTGCTGCATTGCTTTGCTGTTGTCCTTAAAGCAGTTAACAGGATAGCTTATAGCTATTTGCCATAAACATTTTTTCTCTAATAAAATACCTCCACACTATATTTTTCAACAAAAAAGGTTCACTAGCAAAAAAAAGTAATTTTCTTTGATGTTCGTGAAATAGGCAGCACACGTAATGCTGATTTAAAAGAAAAATATAATAAGAGTTCTTTTTTTCTCCTTTTGTTGCTGTCAATATGTATTATAACATAACTATATTTACTATAAGCCTCGATTTTACTTGTCCCAACAGAGCAAAATGAAGTATTTAATATCAAGCAAAGCAGCAGTTATCATTTCGTTTTCTTTTCGTAGAACTTTATTTTGTTGCCTCATTCTTCACGATTTTGCCATTTGTTATTTGCCTCCACCTACCTATCTAACCCTCCACCATTACAACATTTTCGAACGATAGGGAGGACAGATTGCGTTATAGTAAATTGCAATATATTTCATCATGGATGAAGTAGCAGTAAGTTTAATCAGTACAATCATTATTATGATGAAGGCAGCCTTCAAATTACGATTTACTTTCTGCTTATACAATTGTTAGAACAGCAGTCTACAGATTGCTTGTTTAGAAAATCGTACCTTGCTTTTTTGCATCTCAATTTGAGCAAATGAAAGGGCAGGGTTAATCCATTTGATGATGACTGTGATGATAGAAAAAGTAATATTTCAATCCTGAAATTACATCTTTTAGGCCCACCCACCATCACACCACTACAAACACACATACCAAAGTGTTCTCCGAAATAATGCTAAATATGACTTTTATACATATTATGCAACAGTCTAGACGTAATAAAGTAAATAAGAAGTAATCATCGTCCCAGAAGGAAAAACGTCTTAATTTCCTTTTGGATGAGATTAATGTTTGATTTGGGTCTACTGTGCTGTGCAATCAGGACAGTGCATTAAGAAGAGGAAGCAGACCATTAAATGAACAAACTACGTATAAAATAGTGATGATGGTGATAGTTTGTTGATAGGTAGCAGTTCCCTTTACACTTTATATTCGCGAATATTGTACCATTTAAATACTACGGTTGCAAGCAAACAAGAATGAATGACTAACGAATTGTGTAAAAAAGTGCTCATTTCTAGATAAATTACTGTTAACCAACTGTAGTTCATTGCTTCTTGTAGAATCTCAGCATCCAGAAAGATTGAGAAATTGTGACGTGTTTAAACAGTTTTATAGATTTATTTATTCTTTTGAATGAAACATAATAAAGTTTAGCATAAAAATGTGATTTTTTGCGTCATGAAAATACGTGATTTAAACACTACATTTTAAACCTACGTAGTTTCACTGTTTCAATTTGCTGTCTTTTCATCATGGTTTTGTAGCATACAATTATAAACGCAGATCACCTATTATTTGCATACGATCTTGAGTTAGATTCTATTCATCAATATTTATGTTCTATTGTGCCCCTTATCAAAAACCTTTTACACGTACAATCTTCTACACGTCTACAAGCCTTGTTTTCTTACAAGTTTGCAAACTCTCGGGGTTAAACAGAACGAATTGAACGCGTAACAAAGAAAATACCTCTTTTGTTTGCTGGTGGCCATTATATCCTTCAAAAGCAAATAAAAGGTGACTTTTGACATTTAAAGTCTATTCTCATACTCGTCTTCCCAGCATGAAATATACAGTTATCTGACATTGCTGCTTAACAATCAGTCGGATTGATGATAAGATTAACTAACACACAGACACATACATGCATGGAAAGAAGAAAATATAAATAAAATCATGTCGAGGAGGAAGGGTTAGATAGACAGAAGCACCCCGCCCTATCATGAATCTTTAGAATTTATGATGCTCTTCACGTCATAAATAATCTTTCTCTGCCTAAAATCAGCACTGGTAAGGCCATCAACGAAACTACTCACGTTGATACGCAATCAACATTATATCTCGATCACATCAAGTAAAAAGGCCAGTGTAATTTGACATATGTGTACGCACAGAGGAAGTGTCTCATTCTTCGTAAATGAAATGCGTTGGATGACTGTGGAAATGATGAGCAATGAACAACTGCAAATAGTGTTGGGACATGTGTAATAGTTAATCTAATTATTCCACAGAAAAGTATGCTAAAATCAGAATCATCTTGTTCATCACAATAATTGACATTTCCGCCTTATGTACACTTGTAAAAAATTGTAAAGCATATAAAATAGCGATCATAATAATCATAAAAGTGGAACGATATCAACACAGCCCTTTCCACTTCCCTCTTGATCGTTGCTGTTATTATTACCATGCTATCAAGTTTATGTATGAATATAAACATACGAATGAATTACATAAAATGCGTAATAAAAATATTAATGCAGTGAATTTTTATCCGCTCGTGTGCACTTCATACATCCATAAAAACTATGCATAATTCTATATTTTACACGGTTCTTTCCATGCATCTCGCTTGCGATATCGTTTGACATGCTCACTTTGTTTTCATGCGTGTCTTTTCATCCACCTCATTCTCGTCTCATGTTTTTATTCAATTTACTTTACCAGGAGAACGTAAATTGAAAATTTTGAAACGAGAGAAAATTAGCCTTTTTTGTTTTATTTTGATCTTATATCAAAGCATTAGCGTGAAGCTATCACCGAATATATGCATTACAAAATGTCGAATCCGTGTACCCAGCGACCTATCCTTTGGCAATAATGATATTCTAGCTATAATATTGAGCATTTGTGTTTTTCTCAGAAGATCAACATAAGAAAGACAATACACGACGAGAATAAAAGATTTTTCAGTATCTCATCTCAAACACCAAGTAATAAAAATATTACAAACGCTTTATAATTTTGTATCTACATTCAGATGACATGCTTTAGAAAAACAATATTCATCTTGAGATTATGCATACCAAGCTTACATGGTCGTATGATCTTGATCATATCACTACAATAAACAACAAAGGGATGTATAAGTGACAATATAGCATGATGTGATGAGAAACATTTTCATGGAAAAGCGGAAGGAAAATCGTTCCCATACTCTGCTCCGTCCTCGTGTCGGTCGTGGCCCTTTATCATATTCTTCATCTCATACGTATATCTCTGGAGCTTTTATGCTGGTAGAAGGCCTTCTTGATGCTGCCTGTGTCTGGTTACTCTTTTAAAACATTCTAAAATGGATTTTCTCAAGCATAAAAGAAAGCTAAAAGCATAAAGAGATGAAAAGGGAAAACGTACACGGCGATGGTAGTGGCGGCGGCGGACAGAGAAAATGAATGAATGTGAATGAGGAAGGCAGTCAGCAGATGATGAAATGTGATGTAATATGACCATAGGCATACATAATTTAAGAATGAATACATATGCAAAAATGTGTATATGCGTGTATGGATGAAGAAAAGTTGAAGGAAACGACATGGCTGAAAAGAGAAGAGAAAAATCCTTTTCGACTAACACCACCCCCACCACACATCACTTTACTTCGCATTCGCACACACTTTTTATACGCTGTTGTTGTACTCTAATATGTATATATAGTTTTCGGTATTAAAGCAAAAGACTCCTCACACCCATTTATCACGCTCCACGTAATGAATGACACTAAAGTATCAACATTAACTTTGACAAGGCTTTTCTCCTATCCTTCAACCGAAGAAGCAAAAAGCAAGTAGTCTCAGGGTCTAAAAAAAGAGAAAGCGAGATCCACTATCCATATTCTATAGCTTCTCTGTGCAAAAGTCGGTACTCTTTTTTTCTTTCTCTTCCTTTCCTCTTTTGCTTTTAAAGAGGAGAATAGAATGGCAAGCCATGCGAGAAGCAAGCTCCTTTCCTACTTGGTCCGTCCGTCCGTCACTCACTCATTCGCTTTCAATGCATCACATCGGGCAGGCAAGCAAGCAGGACTTACATCACACAGGATGACGACAAGGAAGGAAGCAGAGTAAAAGTGTGAGAGAAATATACAATGTATATAGAGGCGGCATAAAGGGGAAAAGGCTCCCTTATTGTGTGTGTGTGTGTGTGTGTATCATTACATACTCACATCCTTCCTTTCTTTTCTCTCACCCAGGCAGTTTTAGTCTGCTGATCTGATATTTGCCAAAAGTTCCTTGTTGCCTGATAAAATTTCATTCAGCATCCTTTGTTCCAGATATAATTTCCACTTAAACATGCTCTATACTGTTAGGCTGTTCTATTCCCTTTTTCGGTGCTTCCTTGTCGGCCTGTGGCTTACACATTGAAACATGCACAATCATTCTGCACTTTTGTTATGTAAGCACAAAGAGTGAAGAGAGGAGTACGTGTCACTGTCTTTTCTTGCTTAACTCAAAGTCACTGCCCGAAACACAAGCTATGTAATCTTTAATATTTTATCTTTTGTTAAATGGTACATATTGTATACAAATTTAAGTAGCAACCATGTGCTTCCTCATTTCATCATTTTGTCATGCATTGCGTCAGAGAACTTAAAGAATTCCCCTCCTCGGCACAACTTCCGAAACGGTAGTTGAATGTTTCGATAAAATGAAAAGCTTTACAAAATTTACCTAAAAAATAAAATTCAATGTGCAAAGCGGTTTTCTGTGATGTGTTCAATCTTGAATGGAACCGCGACTGCTAATGATCATGAATTGTATTACTCATAACGATCATGATGATGTTAGCTGAACTGATCACGGTATTATATAAATTTTTCAAATATCATTTATTGTTCTTTTTACACGTATATGCATATATATCTTATATTGTGAATCTTGTTTTCGTGGGAGAACAGATGCACGAAGCACTAGTAACAGTAGCACCGACTCTTGCAGTATTCGTCGATGTCATAAAAATTTCAAATGCATCAATGACTACAACCACAAATATAAGATAAGATGACACATAGGATGCCATCTGATATCTTTATGCATTAATGGAACACAACATAAAGGCAATGCACATAAGAACGCGGAGGAAGCAGGGAAAATATAAACCCAAAAGAAATACTTTTTAGTGGCTAGCAAGAATAGATAACATTTTGAAAAATATGATATACAGAAACTGGGAGGCTTGGGGAAGAAAATCATTTCTTTATGATTTTCAAAATGATAGGATAGTTGGTGATCATCCTCGAACTAGTATTATATCATGTGTTATGATCTACAGCAAGACTCAACTTGGATACAATCGGCAACATTCTCATCCTTATCATCTTACTTTCTCACAATCTCACAACGATGACACGTGTTTCAAAAAATAATTCAAGATTTTCTTTTCATTTTTGCTTAAAAGAAGTGCGTGTATGAGCGTTGATTCTTGTTTACTGCATTAAACATCGATGAAGATCAAATCGAACGTCTTACAACAAAGTATGTGTAATAGATTATAATGCCAAGATTTGGTAGAACTCCACATTCGACTATGTGTGTGTGTGGTTCTTGGTGTATGGTAAATGGTGAGGACACATAGTACATACATATTTATGAGAATCAAACCAGCATCTTTTTCCATCTATCGTTATCATAAGCTTGATTTCGGTTTTTATTTACATTTTCTCCGATAAGATACCTACGCTTTTTTATACATGTCCTTTACACTGGTACGATTGTTAACATCAATATTTGGGATGAAATGGCAGTTTGTTGAACTACAGAATCCTGAAATTCCTGAAGTATGCTATGGGATACTAATAATATGAATATAGATTGGTTGTTTTAACGTGTTCCGCTGGTGCTTCTGTATGCGTGCACGTCAAAACCACATCACAACAAAATGGAAAAATAGTGAAAAGATTGACACTGATGAAGGAATATCAATAAAGGTCACTTGCTTGCCGTCAGTTAGGATACACTTGGTACGAAAAAGAAACCACAAAACATGTACATAAAATGTATTAGCTTAAGTAGCTCTCCGTCGTGTGAATGTAAAAACGCCAATGCCAATACGTCACATATACACAGAAAAATAATTGACTGTACTTTGTTTTTAGACGCGAATTACGTAAGCAAAGTGGATGGACACTAGCTCGCATCGGTTTTCACCTCTATGGTAAAATTTTAAAAGAGCGTTTATTTGTAAGGTGTCCATCATGTCACCGTCCTGAGTACACAAATCAAACAGATTTTATTCAGCTTATTTAAAGAGTGTGGGATAAAAGTACCGAGCCAAAAATACGCATGAACGATGAGAGTATGAGAATGATAGTGGCATCCCAGTTGAATTCATCTCAGGCAAACGACCTTTCACTAGACCTTTCTCTCTCTTCTCATAATCATCATTATCATGTGGCACGTCAGTGTAAACTAGGCAGACATAAATGGAGAAAACAGCTCTCTCTTTTATACAAAGTAGAAAATGAATTCGGAAGAGAAATTTCTTCTGATGTGGACTAATCACTTCACTGAGTATACAGTGTTGTGGTAATACAAAGCAAATAAAGTGTATATTGTACTATCAGCCAACAAACTGCGTATTTTATTACGTGTCTGTTGCAATGTACCAACCAAGAGGCAGCCTCACTAACGTCGTGTCTCTCTGTATAATGTGGTGTGTGTGAATTCTCAGAAACCAAAGTAAACTTTATGGACATGCTCTTGTTGTTGATGTTGTTTTATTCCCAAGTGTATTTTAATGGATTTCAACAAGCACACTCTCTGAAGGTATGGACACAAAAGGAAGTCTACATTGTATGGTTTGGAGCAGAATGGGAATTCACTTTGAATTGGTTTCTACGTTATTACGCTCTCCCAAACAGAAAGCAGCTTTAACTTGACATACAAACAGCTTAAACATGTATGTATTATATTATTATGTACATCTATTCATAAAAGTTTTAAATAGTCCATACATCTCTAAAAGTGTAGTAGTGATATGGGTATTGTACATCATTCTTTTTATCAAAGCAAATATTGTTCATGTGTTCATCGACCGCTTTCCCTAGTTCTTTTGGCAAAATATTCTGCACATGTTTATCCATTCTTTCTATTGATCTACCTTGTAAAACCAGGAGATCCGTTTGACGTACCAACATTATCGGCTTTGACACATTTCACTCGTAATAGTGTATATTTACTTTAATTTGCACTTGTGACATTAGTAATGGAAAGTAGATTCTTCCAAATTTATCTATTCTCCTTTGAACTTGAGCTCTGCGCACTCATTTACTCAAGCATATATACAAGTTGTAAATCACATGAGTACTGTAATGGAAATTAAATATATTTAATTGCAATAGTACCAATTTTCCAATTTATTCCTAATTATTTTATGATTTCATTATTCAAAGCTAGTGTTAATATTTGTTCTTCATTCTTTCAAACCCAAATCATATGTATTAAAAATGAATGAGAAAATAGATAATTTCGAAACGATAAATGTTAAATTTAGTAATGTTTTGTATTCAAACTTTGCAATGTAACTTACGAGGGAAGTATCCCTGCCCATTTCGACAGATCGGCTTTATACTCCGGCCATATTTACGTACTTATATAAG
>JAQFZG010005689.1:0-10034 GCA_034695465.1 Entomobrya nicoleti
ACTAGGCTTAGCTGCCAACTTTGACATGGCCGCCATGGGTGGACGGCAAACTTTTTGAGGTTCTGAATCCCAACCCAGGTCTGCCGTATGTTCATGTATCCGTCCGTCGTCCGTGGTAGAAAAAGAACAGCTCATTCATGATCATGATGAAATATGAAGATGATGTAAAATGTACTACTTTGAGTTTTGGTAAGGCTGTATGCGTGTGAGAGTGAGAGAAGAACCTTGTTTACTTTTGTACCTTCTTCTTCAACCTTACTTGATACTGACGTTACTGGGGTTTTAGTATTCTTGTGTAGTATTGATTATGGACATCATATAAGTCTTTGTATGTTGATGCGATGTCTGCACATAAGTAAATTTGACCACGCATTGTCATCTACTTTTTTGTTCATTTACTAGCTATTTTACTCAGCAGTTACATGAATAATTTGATATGTCAACTCAAATAATTGCACAAATAGGAGGAAATGTAATTTTTTCGCTATGTTTTAGCTTTTGGTGTACTATTTTAATCTGTAATTGCGTTTAATTAATTGATGACACATTTAAATAAATTTTTCATATATCTATAAAGCAATTTGATAAAGCTACGGGTTTGTGTCTGCAGACCCACTGCGATCCGAGGGTCGACCCTCTTTGTTTTCCATAACGGAAGCTCTTGCCATCTGAAGTGTGGGCACTCTGAGAGCCTTCAGCCTGGCTTGATTTACCTGCTTCACCCATAATTCAAAAGTGTCATACATGTCATGAATTTCCAAATAGACATCTTCAAGCGCTTCCATTGATCGATAAACAATAACATCCCATAATGGCTTGGGTCGCCTACGGTATACGAAACTTGCTGCAGCTAGTCGGACAAATATGGCGAAAACTACTACTAGTACGCCCAATAAATTGACCACAACTCCATGCAAATGAATTTCCCTATAATAGGCACTGAAATTGAAGAAATAATTTCTACAATTACTTGATTGGGGTTGAGACTAACATAAATAGTTTTGTCAAAATGAATCCCAACCTACCCTACTTGCAAGAGTGCTCTCTCAAAAAATCCGGCGATTGCTGCAGCGCAGCATAACATGAAGGCCAAAATGGATAAACGGGAATGGGCTTCTTTCACAAAATTGCTGGGGTAGTACATCATGAAAATGCCACTGACAAACTGTAAAAATATTAATGAGACAGGAATTAATGATGAAAACAAGAAAATGACATGCAGATATTAATTAGTTTGCAGTATTATGCATTTGTACACAAAATCCCATAAAGAAATATCCGGATAGTCCTAGCCAACTATGAAGGCTGTAAAGATGGGCATCGTTATTTAGAAATTCCTTTTTATGATCCGCCGCAAGCCAGGTTCCTGCTACACTCATCGCGCCGCCCAAAGTCAATACAAACGTATGTAGATAAACAACGTTGGTAAGTCTCATATTTGGTAAAAACCGGAAAGTATTGAGTCCTAAAAACAAGGTGAAAGCAAACATTGAAACAAGTATAATTGAAAAGTAGAAAATGGTTATTAAATGACATGACAGGAGAAAGTTTTTCAAAGTAAAATATACAGCATATGTACCAAAAGACATGAGAATTAAATTTGCAACTTGTCCATTCATGTTAAGATTAAAGTAGAGTGAACCTGATCTGGCATATGCACTTGAGTAGAAAGTACCAAAACTGCCGTACCAAACAAATGTAATCATGAGTGTACCAAATAACAAGACCAGTCCACAAAGCATGGCAAAGGCAAAAACTATTTTAAAATTCCTTCGATTCTCTTTCCACTTTTTTTGCTCAGTGGTCAGGATTACCATTTCATCTGCGGGGATTATGGGAATGGCGACAAATTTCCCTGAAATGGGAAAATTATTAGCTTGTTATCCATAAGGACCTTGCATAATGATGAGTAAAACGTACTATATGTATAGTTCTGAAATACAAAGTTTTAAATAAATAGTGAAACCTTTGTTTTCTCGCTTTGCCTTGTCAAAGTTGTCCTCTTTAAATCGTAAAATATCAGAGTCGGACTTTCTAATGATGAAAAGAGGCCTGGAGCTTATTCTTTTGGGTTCCAAGAGATTTATGTATTTCTTTGAATGAGTGGAGGAGGACGCGTTGTGCAAAGGATTCGAAGTCGATGACGATGACTTTAAATTAAGATCATCTTCGTCCAACAAATTATGTTGCCCATGCTTTTCTGTTAGGTCATTTCCCGAGAGTGGACCTTGAACCCAAGATCTGGAGATTCGTTTCGGCTTTCCAACTGTCTCATCGTCTGTGTCTCCATGAAAGGTAACGGCTTTTCCTTTTTCCTCAATTGGGGGTTCAGGACGTTCAGGATTCTTCTCATCCTTGCCATGAAAAAGAGAATACCACATTGTTTCAAATTCTAATGATGTTGTCAATAAACGGTAGAATCAAATGAAATTACAAGTCCATAGGATTCGTTAGATATTTTAGTCTGTTGCCGTTAAATTCTCATGGATTTCATATATTCTATAGAAAAGTGTTCTCTTCCAATTTCAACTTTATGAAACGAAATCCATGACTTCATAAAAAATTAACAATAATACTACATAACATAACATGCAACCATAAGTTCAACCATCGAAATTACCAACCTTACAAGAAGAGAGAAAATGCAACATGGGATTGGATGGGATGACAAAAGAAAATCTTTTCCACATTGAAAGAAAGATTGTGAATGAATGAAAATATTTTCCTTTTCCCCCAATGAATGAAAATATTTTCCATTGAAAGAATGATTACGCTATCAAAAAGTATCATGTTCACACAAATAATTTAACAGTTCTCAGATAAAAGGCCTGACTCTGAAAGTGGTGCAATCAATTGAATTTAAACTACAAAAACAATAAAATATCATTGTTCTGGTTTCAACCCTAAGTTTGGATTTAACCTAGAGTGCGAGAAGACTGGTTAGCAGTGCACGCGGAAAATCGGACTTTCACTTTTGTCACTGCTTTTACTCATGTCTTTCTTTTACAGTCAACACGAAGTCAATCTTTCCTTTCCCTCTTTTTTAAGCATTTTCTTTGTTCTGTAGCTCAGTCATGTGCATGAGCATACATATACATATTTACATGTATTAGATTAGATTGCAGCGCAGCGCGGTATGGTTGTAATGTTGTAAAATGCTTTTATGGCTTCAAATTCAATTCAAATACATAAAAAGTTTATCTAATTTTCCTTATAATTTCTACACCTTTTTTAATGAAGCCCTCGCGATTACGTGTTACGTTACGGTACTAGTACCGAGGGAGAGTGGATGGAGGATAGTAATGGTAATCGCCAATCGCACTTTCGCACAGATAGGATAGATGGCTTGATTTCGTTTTCGTACAAACAAAGGAAAAGAGTATTTTCCAAGTTCGAATGGAGTGAAGTGAAGTCGTGTCTAAACCTGTTCAGCCTTCAGCGCATGCAATAGCTGCGTTTGAATTTGTATTTTGGATGCTGGCGTCTTCAGCGTGCGTAGCCAGTGAGAGTTCAGATTTCTGATATTACGATTGACAGAAAGGAGTTGGTGATCGTCTTTTCTCTTCGAATTTGATTAAATGATGTAAAACACCAATTGAATGAAATCTAGTCACACAAGTGTCAAGTTTTGAGTAAGTGTAATTAATTGTTAGATTGAAGTTTGTATTTTAATACACGCTACTTAATGTTGTATTTTATTGTCAACGTGGAATTGTGTCATTAAATTATCTTCCAAGCAAATTATTAATGTTATATGACTCCTGTCCTGATTATCTTTGTTTTAGGGGCACTCCATTTAAAAACTTTAGCAATGGCCGCTGCCGCCGCTGCCCCTACCACCGATGCAGAAGACGGAGATGTAATTGTTTTGAGCAACCCGGAACAAGAAGTGGCGCTGGCGCCGTTATCAGAGGAGTTAATGAAAGAATGGCGAACCAACAAACCAACCTTTGGAAGATGTCACTTCATGAAGTACTTGTTAAATAGTGGCCTCAAAGCAGACGTGGCTTTTGTGGTTAACGACGAGGACGATGATGATGAGCAACCCATGACACTGAAGGCTCACAAATCTATTGTCCGCTTCAAATCCGAATTTTTCACTGCATTATTCAGTGAAAGATGGAAGAATCCTAGAAACGATGAGGACCTTGAGGAGATAGACCTTACTTCAACTCAGATAACAAGCTCCGTCTTCAAAATGTTTCTGGAGGTATGTAAAGTAAATATATTAGTTGTAGAGTAGCTGTGTGAAACGTTTTCCATTTTTAACTTTTTGTTGTGTGTAAATATAATCCTGATTTTTTTGCTAATTAATATAATATGCAAATTTTGTTGTTGGCGTTTGCAGTATCTGTACTTTGGACAAGTTACCCTTACCACTTCGAATGTGATGGAATTCTACTACATTTCTACCATGTATCAAATCGATGAGCTCAAGATAAAATGCGAGGACTTTTTGAGGGCAAACATTAATGAAGAAAACGCTGTCATATCGTTTAATGCAGTGCTTCTTCATGACACCAGTCGTCAATCAAGTGTTTTAAATGATCTCATAACATTTTTCTGCGAGTAAGTTTTTTTCTCAGACATCAGCAATTCCAATATAGGCCTTACCCAAATACGTTAGAAGTAATTTAATGTGAGAATAAATTTTTTTTCTAACAGGAATGGAGAGGCTATGCTAGAAAGGCCAGAATTTATGGAATTGAAAATGGACCAGCTCGCTCTAATATTCTCTCGTGGCACGTTTAGAAGCTCCAACTTGAAGTTGTTTCGTTTTTGCCTGTGGTATGCTAACTGATAATTTTTGTGTTCATCCATCATCCTTGGAAATGTTTCATCTGCCAAAGTATTTGATGTATTTGAATTGTTTAATTTTAAATGTAATATAATTTATTTTTACTTTATTTAGCTGGACCAAGAAGCATTTTGGGAGGAAGAAGCTCCATAATTTCCTAGAACTAGACCAACTTTTTCGTTATGACCTTGAACTACGTTGGTACCACAGTCTTCCCGAATTGGGTAGCTTACTACGATGGGACGAAAAATCAAAAGTATGTCCGTTTTAATGTAATAATTATTTATTTAATAACTTAAATCATGGAACACAATAATAGTTAACTAAATTATGTTTTTTAACTTAAAAAGGGCGTGGCGTTACCTCCGGTGGACCCCAATACAAAATACGAAGTGTCGCGGTTCCAAAAGAAAAATAAACATAGACCGTGGAAATATCGTAGGAATTACACAGACCGGATCAGGTTAGTAATATTAGTCAATCTTTTTGTAGATTAGATAATTATTTACCATTCAGGTTCACGTCTTTAGACTCTATAATACAATGCTTTTGTCATTTTTCGGATAAGCTTCCGTGTCTCAGAGCCAATTTTACTCACTGGGATTGGTTTATACGGTGAGTTGCGTTTCGAACCATCATCTTACGCCTATGGAATGGGAATGCGCTTGCGTACAGACAATGAAGATGACCCCCCTAAATATAATGTGAAAATACGCATCTATGTTCATGGGAAAAGCCACAAAGAACTGCTGTCGTGCTATCGTCGTGCTGGATCTGAAGCAGACATGAATTCTAATACATCAGTGTACAAGGTTGAATTTAATGCGACATACCTGCACCCAGACGAATGGTACACCGTTAGCGTATGCATCTCTGTAAGTAAAGTCTAACTACATTATAATGTTACTAGCCCATCATCAAAAGTAGTTTGTACCATAAAGGTAGAATAAGGCGTGCTAAATATTTTTATTGAATTGGGACATAATTTTCTGTAATGTTCTAGGGCCCATCTAGTTATTCTGGAGAATCTGGCGTTGGGGGAAAGGTGATTCGTTGTGGCAATGTGCCAGTTGTAATTCAATTCAAGGAAGCCTGCAGTACTGATGAAGAGGCTAAACTTTCCAACGCAACTGGACTCCCGATTGGACAAATTCCACAGCTCATTTTCAAGTTAGCGTCCAGCAATGATGCGGATGATGACATTGAAGTTCTCTAAACTAATTTTTTAGTATGAAGTTGTAAAGTTGATGTTGGATGTTTGGGTGTAAATCATTATCATCTAATTTCGGTTTCTATTTACTCTACTTTTATTATTATGCGATACTGACTAGTTAATAAGTTAATGTAAAATGTACATTGTGTATGTACAAAAGAGTTTATTTCATACGCGACAAATAATTTTACTTTGTACGATATTCTTTATTGATCTGATTAAAAATTAAAGAAATTTGATCTATTTGGTTACAAGTGTGTATTAATTAGTAGTAAGGCAAATTTAAAACATAATTTACACTATATCACTGGTTAATAAAGCGGAGTGTAATACAGTAAATATAAAATTCGCCTATTTTCGATTTACGAATTTAATCATCAATGTTCATAAAATCAATCATCACATTGAGTTCAATTAAATGACTCATCTAATAACTGATCCAATAACATTTGATCTTTTTCTAGCTCATCAAAGGTTTCAGGTTCGTCTTCTTGGCTAATTATCATGAAGTCTTCTATTTTGGTTTGAGCAGGGGCTACATTTCTCTGAATCATGGCTGTGGCACTGGCTTCGTCAAAGTTATCCTTACTCAGTCCAGCTTTGTTGAGCACCTTTAGTTTTTCTTGGACCATCGGCCACAAAACGTCATCCGCTGTCTCTTGAGCTACAAGATATTGCACTACAACGCTGTCAAGTTGGCCAATTCTGTGCGCTCTGTCTTCAGCTTGGACTAAAATCTTTATTGGAATTTATAGGAATAAGTACAATGAGAAGATATAATAGTGTTATGTGAAATGTAGTTTAATATTGACTATTTGACGTACGCCAGGATTCCAATAGAGTTCAGCGAATATCACAAGTTTAGCAGCAGTCAGTGTAATTCCTGAATTCGCTGCAGTAATAGATAGCAATGCAACGGGAACGTCATCACGACTTTGAAAAATTTCCACTGCTAACTGCCGATCTTCGGCACTGGTAGCCCCATCGATTTTGATATAACTGATAATGAAAGATTAAAATACATAAATGAATTAAAGTATCATTTAAATTACACAAAAAAAACACCGTAGTTTATATATTTTTTATCAACCAACCGTGTTTTCATGTTCTCCAAAACGGTGCTGATTCCTTCCATCATACTCTTGTGATGTGCAAAGCAGATAAATTTTTTATCATCTTCAATTAACTCCTTGATGTAAGCTCTATACAAATAAAATATACAATTAGCAATTACTGCGAAGTATAAATACATACGTAGTACAAGGCATAAGTAAAATTACGAACTAATAAATACTTCCACATACGTGACTGCATCTAATTTGGCAATAGCTGTTTCTGAATAATACTCCAATAGTTTTCCTCGCCTTTCCATGGCCTTTAACTTTGTACCACTTTTGAATGCTGCAGCAGTGGCCTTCAGAGATCTGTTGTTCTTTGTCTTCACAAGTGTGGGATCCAGCACCATCACTTTCCTATTCAATGTTGTAAATCAAGTATACTCATTTTATTTTTAACCATTAATTTTAACAAAAAGATAAAATACTGATAATTGTTAGCAGATGATAATGTCACACGACTTGAATTAAATACCTGAGTTTTGCTGGAAGCTGTTGTAACACTTCGGATTTCAGTCTTCTGATCATAATAGTTTCCTGCAAAACGAGTTGCAATTCTTCCATATTGGACGATCCACTGAAGTCCCAACCCCACGCATTTTTCTTTCCGTTACAGTATCGAACACCGAAATCATTATGTCTGTTGGAAACAAAAATTGTTAATGTTAGACTTAAAGAGATAATCTATAATGGTTTAATTTCCTCAAATTTAGCATGTAAATCAAATCTTTGAATAAAATAGTAAATCAGCTTCTCATACGTAGGAAATAAATTGCGTTTTATTCCAGATATCTGAGTGTATAGTTCCATTGGTCGGGATAATGCTGGAGTACCACTCAATAAAATCAGTCTTTTGGCGTTATGCATTAGTGGAATGGCAGCTTTTGTACGGGCGGTCTTGTGGTTTTTCAAGTGATGCGACTCATCCTGGAATAGATAATAGAAAATATTTTACAATTAAAAATCTCAATAAGACATGCATTCCTTGATCTACGCCTACGTATAATGCCTATAAACAAAAAAATCATATATGTAATACCATTATCACAACTCCACAAGCTAAAAAGTCATTCGCTCGTCTTCCCAGCAAATCATAACTTGTTACTAGAACTTTTGCATTTTCTACGCTGTCTTTCCCTGTCTCAATCACCGCTATGGAGCCTGGGGGGACGGATGGTAGCCAGTTCCAAATGGAATCTCTCCAAGCATATCTGAATCAAGAAGTACAGAGTTGAGTAGATTAATTTGAATGCTTTATAATTTGTACTGTTTTAATTTAAGATTTTAATACATATGTATACTGTCACATACCTCATGGAAGAGGGGCACACAATAAGTAAAGGCCATTCACGGTAATAATAGTGAGCGATTCCTAGCGCTTGAATCGATTTTCCTAATCCCATGTCATCACCGATTAGACATCTTCCATCTCTACTTATACCAAAGCATACACCCTCGGTTTGAAATGGCATCAAAGCGGTGACTAAAGTACTATCAACTTTTCCATTTAAATCGATGTGAGGTATGTGGCGAGGGACACCAGGCTGAACGTTACGAAAAATCTAAATAATTACCAACAACAAAAAAGACACAAAATTCATTATTTGACAGTTTAAATTATTTATGACTACGACTAAAATAATTATGGAATCATACAAGCGTGTGTACATTACGTACTCTGAGAACATAAGAAGGAATTGGACCAATTACAACCATTGGTTTAAGAGGTGCAACTGTAGTTATCAGATTTGAATGTTCTGAGATCGGAAATGTCCATTTTCTTGTATTAGCATCTTCAAAATAAAGGATTATTATAATAAGTTACTGTGTAAAAAAGGTATTCAAATTTAAATTGTTGTAGTTAGTCTCTACATACCATACTGATGACCCTTGATACCTCTAAAGATAGAAATAAGCTGCTGTTGATAGCCAATATCAACCATGAATCTATCCCTGGCCACCATTACACATGAACCGGCGATCATTTTTCCTGGAAAATTTGCTACAGGCTGAGATTGAGCAAACTACAAAAATAAATCATTCATTTAATATCACTGACAGATAATTGACGAAATTATTATATATGTCAAATGCAAATACAAATTAAACATAACATACTGCATTGCTGGTATTCAAACTGGTGTTAGCGCTCGCAGATTTATTATTTACGCTGGACGAACTGTTAAAATTTGAGCTGGATAGATTCACTGGATTCACAGCAGGCACTGACGGCGCCTTGGAGGGATTATTCTGAAAAATCCTCGCACCTGCCCCAGTTGGACCTGCGGGAGGAGGAGCTGAAACATTTCCTCCAGCACTTCTTGCTGATGCAGCTGCCCGTTTCTCCAACGCCTTCCGTCGGTTCTCCTCCATTCGACGACGCTGCTCTTCTGTTAAACTACTCATGGCGGCGACTGTGTCTAATATAACTTCACTTTTTAACCAAAAACCAATGTCCTACCAACTATATTCATGAAACGTCAGTATAGTAAAAAGACAAATGTAGAAATCATAGACTAAAATTAAACCCAAATGACAACCGTCGCTGGTGACGTAAATATCATTGAATTATTCAATGTATATAATCAGGATAAAGTTCAATTTGCGCATCTGAAACAATGTACATGCTTTAACTTTCCACTTGCATAAATACTTTAAACTCTTTGAAGTGCATTTAAATGCATTTTAAAATGCGTAAACTCTTTCATCAACAGGTGCTGGATGTTACTTGTGCAGTTGCCAGTTGCACAAACACAAACCAAACCCAACCAACTCTCTGGCTTCACTGAACTTACTAAAACAAAACAAGCTGATACACAAAGGTTTAGCAAAGCAGCATTCTTTGCCGCTGTGATGGGTTTGCTCAATGACTCAAGCCGTACACCGTCGTATCATATATTATGTGATA
>JAQFZG010005690.1:0-10034 GCA_034695465.1 Entomobrya nicoleti
TCAGCACGTACATCTGGGTACAAAAGTTACATAAGGGGGGACCCTTATCAACGTGTACCCAGATCTACATGTCAGCCAAAGAAAGACATTTAATGTTTTAAGAAAAAAATTACAATTTTAGCGCTGTGTCCTTGTTTTGCGAAAATGCAAAAAAAATGCCAGATACTCTTTTTCATCATCACTAGAAATATAATAAGAAATCTAAAAGCCCCAAGAGAAAATCATATGAATTGCTGGCTTCGTTTTTTAAAGAAAAAAAAAGAATTCGTCACACATGCCCTTTTTTAGAGAAATACAAATAATTATACATTAAACGGAAATGGTAACATTTTTTCCTGCAGCCAACTTTTAAAATTTCCAAGAAGGAGGACAAAAAACTCACGTACAAAAATAAATGAAGAGTAAAAACTGATTTTATAGCTATGTATGCACGGTGTATTCTATCATTGCAAAGTTTAAAAGGAATAAAGGTAAAATGAAATGGATTTTTTTATGTTGACTAGTTTGTTAGGTAGGAAAGTTGTATGAAGATGATCACTATGATCAGCAGCGAAATAATAATATGTAAGTTTAATGTGTATATGGACTATGGACATCGTTCTACTTTCTCTTTTGAAAGAAACAAAAAATGACTCGAGGCAAAACACAAAAGCTTTTCTCTCATTTCCTTCACTTGAGCATTCAGAGACTCACTTTTTTAGGGTATAGCTGTAGATAGCATACATTGTGTAGTAAAATAAATGGCGTCTCTGTAAAAGCTGCTGTGATAAAGATGATGAGTGTCTCTTCATTTCAGGTCTTTCCCTCTGCCTCTGATTCTGTCCTCATCACATCATACCAACTTTTTTTGAACGAAAAGGAAAAAAGAGGGACAAGAAAAGAAGAAGAAATGAGAAATAGTAAAAAGTAAATGAGCGAGAAATGTTGTGTGATGGATATATAGAAAACAAGATGTAGTTAGTAGTTATGAGTTATGACATTCATACATTGAAAGTCGCTCTGTCTCTCCAGAGAAAGTTGAAAGAGTTCCCACACGAATAAATAAATTATGCCGCTGCTTGCTTCCCGTACTTATCTTAACATTTAGTCATCTTTCTAGGAATAAAATACTTCCGGGAAAGTATAAGGAAGGAGAGAGGATGTGAACATTTATAAGCATTCAATTTTTTCATCAGGACACGACACGAGAAGCTGGAAAAGTGAATTGACTTAAGATATCATCGTACCGCACCAGATGAAAAGCTGTTGTAGAATTTAAAAGTAGACTAGATACAAGATAGGTTCCCCAACCACTTAACTTTAACTTTACTACCAAGAAAAAATATGACAAGGAGAATGTGAAAACTGTCGAGTTTCTAATTTAAAAATTGTGTTAGCACAACAAAATATAATTTAGAATTATATTTCTCAAGAAAAGTAATTGTTGAGAGAAATGCGCATTGGCTGTTGGCTTGTATTGTATAGTTTCCTCTTACATATCCGCCGCCGCACTACTCCTGCCCTACTCGTTAATTAATCTGTCAATAAAACGATTACTACTGAAATATAAATGCTCCCTTTATATTTCTCGTAACATGGGAAAAAAGGAAAGAGAGAAATATTATTATTCCGGGTAATCTAATGCTGCTCCGAATTTCAATCAACTGGCCAAGCTGCTTTTCGTACATCCAAATAATACGTAGAATTGAATTGAGAGTTTTGTGTTCATTTGGATTACAATGTTTACTTTCCCTCAGGCAATGTTTCTCTTTTTTATTACGTCAAGTCAAGCCTGGCATGGCTGATAATAATAATAATAATGAGAGTAGAGAGAAAGTGTGATAATAAAATAAATGAGTGGGGGAGGGATGTGTGGGAGGAAATGGGAAATGAGAACAACTGACTGTGTGTCTAAGTTGAGCAGTTGAGTTGATGAGTTTACTACACACGCTTTATATACAAATCGATTTTATCTTCACCATATACATATGTACGTAGCTTGCATTTCACATAAATTTTGGTTAACAGTCAGGCTTAATTGCAAGAAGGATAATAGTAAATAGTTAATGATGATGACGAGTGATATGTGAGGCAAGTTATAATACTCAGAAGAGAGAAGAGAGAACGCAGTGGGAGCCAACACTGGCCACAACATAATAAACGCCTGCTTTACACTCAAACGGAGGAAATACATTTTGACGGTCTAACTTTTTATTATTATTCCTCATAACTTGATACATAAATATTATTAACCCTTTTCCTTTTTAGTAGATATTAAAATGACGAAACCAAGTTTTATGTCTTACGTAATATCTTGTTGCCATGATTATTGTGAAATTTACATTTCCTTCCACGTTTAACTTGAAAATAAAATGAAGTTTAGTACAGCTAATGCTTTTGTACTAACTTTCTACTCTACTTTATTTTAATCTACTCAGCTTCTTTTCACAGCTACTTTCATTTTGCTTAGTTGACCTGTAGTCAGTTTTATTAGCTTTCTTCTCACAATAAACAATGGGGCTATTACGATTGTTTACGACATGGCTTGTGCTGTGCTACTACATTCAACATTGCTAGTATTGCTACCTTGCAAGAGAAAATCGAGGAAATTGACTGTCTACAGAGTTGAACATGAACCAATTAGTGAAAAGGAATGGCCAAAGGAATGAAACGAGCATGGAGAATGGAGGGAGATGAAAGAGTAGCGAAAAACGTAATTAGAGCAACAGGACTACAGGATGCTTTTGTTTATGATGCCTTTGTCTCATTGGCCAATTCACATACAAAAAAGGAATTGAGTTTATATAAATTTGATGAGTAATTATGTGCTATTGTTAAACTTGGTTGCTAGGCAATGTGAAAATTTTTGCAATCCAACCTATGATAAAGTGGACATTTCTAAAAAGTGGGGTGATGTGATATTGGAGGAACCGAAAAAAATCCACTTCGTTTCTCATAAGGAAAAAAGGTCATTTTAAAATGTAAAGGGTTTAGTTTATTATGAGCAAGCCCGCATATTACTAACTTTCTCTACTTTTTCCCACATTTATTTTTTTGTTTATTCTCCAAAAAGTCTACTTCTAAAGTAAAAAAATCGAATAATAAAAAGTTGTTTGTTCCAAAATAAACTTTGGAGTTGACTTGGTTAAACTTGTAAAGGGGCATCATGCCATCTGCTATACCTGCCTAGTTATTGTAATAAAATACACGACAAACATGTGAAAGACGACATTTATTTTTTTAGGACTTTTTTTTGGCAACTTTGTTGTTTTTATTTAAAAAGTCGTTTTTGAGGTTTTGAGGAATAGTAGAATTACGGGTTGATATGCAGGGCCAGGCCAGGAAACTAAATCAACTTTTTCAAGTTGCCTTTATGTACTTACTTTCTAAATAAGAAGATAAAATAGCAAACAAACTTTTGTACATACTATTACGTGTTAGCTTAGCTTATACTGAGTAGCCAAACCGTTTTTATACTCATACTCTGCCTTCTCTTGCTATCACTATTGCTGTTGTTGGCGAGTAAAACAAGAAGAAATGTAGAGAAAGCCAATTTATGCAAGAAAACAGATAAACTTTTCCGAGTTTGAAGACAAATAAGCATTAATGTGATGTTATAAGTAAATGCTACGTTAAAAGAAAAAGTTTGTCACTTTTACTCATCTACTTTGGAAAAAGTTGCCAGTTTTGTGACGATGTTGAGAAGAAAATCAATTTTTATACGAGTCCAAGTTTTTTAGATTGCTGCTCTTTTTTATCTAATTCGTTCGTCTATTTTTGATACAAATATATTTTTTCTTCCGAGCAAATTAGCTGAAATTTGGAAAAGTTCAATTTGTCTGGATTGACCTTGGTATATGTTATATTTTTTTCTTACCACCAACATTGAGAGACTCCATCGCTTCAGCCACCCCAGCAGTTGAGGTGGTGACGACACCATGGTCCGTCACGTCTGACAGCGCATTTCTTCGCCCCGTTCTTCCCGTCTCGATAAACTTTTTTAGCTCGTCAGCAGTCATGGAAGCGACAACGGCGGGATCCAAGTCGACAGCGGAGGAGCAGCACACACCACCCTCCGCACCACCACTTCCTCCAGCACAACCACCGCCCTCCGCACCAGCCGAAGCCGACGATGTGGAGGAACTCGTTTCCCCGCTCCCACCGTCACCACTTGTTCCAGGTTCTCCCATCTCCGTACACCTCGCTCTTATCCTCTTTTTTTATTAGATCGGCAAAAAAAATGAATGTGAAAACTATAACTTATTATTAACACCACCACCGAGATACACAATCTATAGCGACAGGTGTGGTCACCCCACAATAAAAGTCATTATGTCAATGTCAGCTGTGTCCACTTTCATTTTTTTAACCGTCAACAAAACCACCTCATTTCCTTCACCCGTAAAGGTCATCATTGTCATTAGACATGAGAACGACTCTTTTAGCCACACAAGTCACATTCACAAAGGTCATTTATAAGCCAAAAAAATGCTCAAAATGTCAGATATCAGTGATGGCTGCTGCTAAGAAGATTGGCATATTCAAGCAGCCCTCGTCGTCTGCCACCACACGGGATTCCCATTGTCACCATTCTTCTTCCTATCCATCCATATGAAACTGTCACGGTCTCCTTACTTCTTTTCTTAAACCATCCATCCAACTAAATAAAAGATAAGACAAGGAAGGCAAAAAAAGGATAATAAAAATTGTGACGAGATAGGAATTTGTATATTTTTTAAAGGCTCCAAGCCTTTCTCTTTCTCAATTTCTTTCTACATAACTTTCCCCCCACTGCACAAGCACAGCAGCCACCAAGTCAAAAGATTTAAAAAGCAGAGAAGAGATACTAGCGCATTGGAATTTCTCTCTTTCTCCCTTTCTTTTTTAAACTCCCGTCCAAAAAAAATCCTGAGAACTTATTTCCCCTTTTAAGTGATGGTAATACCACGAATTTTATATACTTTCAGTATTTTCACAGACAGATGGATATAGACTCGGTTTTTTGTGCGGTTTACTGAGCCATTTGCTTTTTATTTACATTTATTGCCGGTTATATAACAACTGCCTTTTTTTGCTAACTGCGCCAATGCGATGTCGGCGAACCAACTTTTTTTATTCACTTTTCTCAACTTTCTTTTTAAAAGCATCCGTTTTTTCTCCTTTCCGTATCGTTTTAAGTAGTCGAGGTTTTAAAAGAAAGTATGTGAACCATTTACTCAACCCAACAAATTCATTTTGTTATTATTATTATTTCAACACCAGCAGCCAGCAGCAGTATACCTACACATCGCATATGTATATGTCTGTCTGTTCAGTTCAATCCTCTGCTGAATTCTTTATTTGACTTTTTTCTATGTATCCAGTCATGTGGGTGCATTCGTTGAAAAAAAACTTTCAAAAGAAGAAACGCACACACAAGTGCTCTCTTTCACTGGTACACTTTCACTTTTTCCTCAAATAAGCTTATGCGAGAGAATGTGAGGATATCTTGCACACTCCTTTTCACTTTCACTCGACACAACTTTCCCACTTTTTGAAGCAGCTTTCTTTCTTGACTCAACTCACTCTTCTCCTTTCTTTATCTTGCTCAAGCTGAATAAGAGCATTGCACAACTCACTATCATCCTCATACCCCGAAAAAAGTATTATATAATAAAATGTAATAATAGTCGCTATCCCTTATTATTTAGTTTACTCTTCCATACATACATACATTACTCGCTTTTTGCTTCTTTTGTGGGTTTTGTGTATTCGTGGATATATTCATGTCATGTCAGTGTTTTTTTACAGGAATCTGATCCTACCCGAGTTCCTTTCTCTTCCTCACTTTTTTGTGTTGTGTTGGTTGGTTGGTTGGTTGGAGATTTTTTCTTCAAAGAAGAACACCACTTGTGAGTTGACTTGACTTGAACGTAACAAGGTTGATCATCGTGTAAGACTTTGGTGGTGATGATGATGATGGCAGCGTCAATTCAATTTCCCACCATGAACTAGTTGTATACATGGTAACATGTACATATATTTTGTGAACATGTAGAATAAGGTAAAGTGAAAGTCAAAAAACCCCAGGCTAGTTTTCCTCTTCTCTGAAAAAAATCAACGGTAACAGTAACGGCGATGATGTCGGTTAAGTACAGTGATGAGGATGTCTGGAGGAAAAAAAATCATAAGTTTTTTCTATCTTTTTGGTGGCCCTCCAACATCACAGGTTCCTGTAAAGAAAAAAAAATCAAATAGAGACAAGGTAATGGAATATATTATCGTGTGGCTGCACTCCACAATTTTTATACTCGAAAGCTGAATATTATTATTGGAGCGAAGCCATGAATTTATATGACTGCAAGGCAGTATTTGGCTTTGTAACGATACCAACAGTAAAAGAGCTTGATAGAGAGATACAAGAAAAAAATCAAGATGACATTTTTGGTGGTGAATTTTTGTGACTGACTTTAATAAAACTGAGATGAAGAAAATAAGATGGTTGGAAAAGGCAATCATTGGATTTTTTCAGGATAAAATAGAGTAGGTATTTGGTATGCAGGGACACGCTGATGTCGTTCAACTTTACAAAGCTTCTCTGCATTACTCGCATTTCAAAGGGGTTTTTGCGGATTGTGTCAATAATGTTTGTGTGTTGTGTATGCAAAGGATACAAATTTCTGGTAGCGTACGAAATTTTAATTTTGTATCCCAATTTCCATGTCTATTTACTCGTGTACATTTTTACGGGTTAGCTTTGATGATGATGCACTATGAACACGATACAACATTGGCAGTAATTTCAAACTTTTTGTAGCATGTCCACTTATACTTAAAAGAAGAGAGGAACACTTTTTCGAGCACTTGTAAAAAAAACTTTCTTTTTCTAGACAAGCCAGCGTGATGATTAGAGAGAGATAAATTGAGGGAAAGTATAAGGTGAAGTTGGGAGAGACACGGTTATTGATCTCTTGGGAGAATTTTATATATTTACGTATTGCAGGCTCGATTCGTATTCATTAATACAATTATTTGTGCAACTCTGTCTAATTGACTTGGGAAACTTGGTTGGCTTCACGAGAATGGAAGTAGGCCAAGACACGAGACAGCAAAGCTATGAAAGAAAAGGAGGAAACGCTGACACGGAATACATGTAACTTTAATCTTTTCAACTTGTTTTCTTTTCACAGCTTAACTTTGCCAATAAAGGTTTTTGTAACAAAAAAATCCCCTAAAACTAGTAATTTGTCTACATTTTTCATATAAATTTCCATAATATTTGCATTTAGTGCACGAACTCAAGTATGTATCTTGAAAAAATAAATCTCATCTATTTACTCGCTCATATAATTGCTCATTTTTCAGAATGCCCATGTTTTTCCGCTTAGTAATGAAAAGATTTTTCCAAGTTGCAAGTCATGTAACGATGGCCATAATGATGACCCCTTCGCATTTTCTAAGATCACACACTCTTTACATTCTACATGCTTGTTCCAATGTTCTAATAAAATGCTAATTTAACACTCGACAAGACCCCGGCAAGAAGGAAGCTCACTTTATTTGATGACCACTTCCCTAAAAAACAAACACACATCTTCCCCTTCATTGTATTCAGAGGAAAGGAAAGAAGAAGAAAAAATGGAAAGTTTTGCACCCTGGCCTGGTTGTTTAGCTGTGTGTGGAGTTTCGCTTGCTGCTGTCAGGTTGTAGTTGGTGTGCACTGGTGAAAGTGAGTTTAAGAGAGACTGACATACATATCAGCCATCCCATCCCATCATACTTAAACTTCTCCTCGCAGCTCCAGCTTCAGCTGAACTCAACCACTCAAGTGAACAAGAAGAAAGAGGAAAATGAGCCACAGATGTTGAATTCATTATGGTTAGCTTAACAAGATCATCATTTTGTGTAGAAAGTATGTATTATCTTGTCTGCTCAGTTCAGTTCAGTTTGAGAGAGAGAAAAAAAAATGTCTGTGGGATGTTCCCAGAAGAAAAGCATGTCAAGTGAAAGCAAAAGCTTCACTCAACTCTTATGGCCCAACAAACTTGTCCTTTTGGATCAGAGTAGACAGAGAAGACCCACCTATAAAACTCTTTACACGGCAAAATATTTTCTTAAGTGTAAACATTTTCGGAGAGAGAGATACATTTTCATACTATTATTCATTAGAGACTCATTTCCTATTCACAAATTTTAGTTGAGCTGATGATAGGCGGAACTGGCATGTTAGCACGTAAGCATGTTGTGTGTGCAGTGCAGGAGACACGCTATCATTCCCTTAAACTTTCCAAAGCTAAAAACGTCGTGCCATCTTGTTTCTTATTTTCATTCCAAAAAAAACTTGTCGAAAATGAATTCAAGTTGTTGATTATCTAAACTTTTTTACAGCCTTGGTTGCAATTAGTGTCATCTTGCAACTACACTTTGAAGTTTACAAGTTTCATCGATCCATCGCGTACCAGCTCCGCTAGTTGTAATGTAATACTTATTATGTTCTTTTTTAGTGAATGAGCCATTCGAAAGACAATTTTTTCCCCAAACTATCGTTGTTCTCTATTTTTCATATTGCTTAACCAACCGTCACACTCATTCATAATCATTTTCCCTAAAAAAAGTTTTTCAATGATGTCTCGTTTTTCTCAAAGTTTCCGAGTCCATCGTTTGTTACAACGGTAATGCCGGCACCGATGATGTGCCGTGGCTATGCAAATAGGTGCCTTGAGTATAGCAAAAAGAAATATCTTTGTAACAATCGACCTCTAGCCAAATCAAAGCATATGATATAGTCGTACAAGCAAATTGATGTTAGACGTGTTCCGAAGCAAAAGTTTTAATAAAACTTGGCTACGAGGAGAAAGACTTTACCAGATCAAGATGGAAGGAAAAGGAGCAAGAAATCCAACTCAACTCATGAGAAGGGAATCTCGAGGGCGAATGCTGAGTTTTCCGAGGAATGTGTGTAGAGTTTCGAGAGAAGAGGACCACAGAGAGAGGATACTTGCACATTTTTAGTTACAAAATAATAACATAGCTCCATGTACTAGTCGCCAGTACTGGAGCCAACCATCCATATCCATACACGTGGGCTTTCAAAGTGAAAATTCTCTCTTCACAGCCAACTTTCTCCCCGTGCTCACCAAACACGCAATTATGTTCCCCAAAATTTCCATATATAATAAAAAAAGTATAGATGTAGCCCAGGGAAACGGGGTTTCTCCTCTTTTCGTCTCTCTCATCTACAATCTACACACACAACATACAACACGCAACACACCACTTGACTGTTTGCTCTGAAACAGGTTCTCTCTCCATTCTCTCTGCTTACACAACACTACCAACTATGTATTTCATCGTCATGACTCATGATCATTATCATCACATCTCCTTCTATTTTTGCATTGGTGTGTCCCAGCGTAGTGTATTAGTAACCATGAAGTTAATAGATACCAAAAGTCAAAAAAACGAATATAGAAATCAATGATATGTACTTAGTTATGATTTCGAAACTAGTCCACAGTCCACGGGCCCCATTTTTAAATGGTCCATTTTGTCAAAATGGTCTCTGAACAAAGTTGTCGATTTGGACAAATACGCACAACGCTACAACTCGACCTTTTCAAATTTAATTACCCTTCTATGTTTTTCGCAATATTTTTTCAAAAATATGCATCCTACAGCTAAACAGTGCGTCCCGTAGCAAAATAAACACCATCTATGAATTCAACGCAGTTCAGAACCCATACCTACAAAAATTGAAGCATATAGCCAAATCGTAAGTATACCCAATTGTTTTACTTTAACGTATACAACGTTCTCCATGTATCCTTGTCAGAACTTCATTTTAGTTCTTTCATCATCCTGGATACCCAGTTTCTAAGTACTACATACCAACAAATTTGAATTTGAATTTGATCTTTATTCGAGAGTCTTGCCATGTCCAGTACAAAAAAAATGTTCTGTTGTCCCATAGGTGACTCCATAACAATATAAATTTACTATTATCTACTGACATTGCTTATTTATACTTTACAATTTAATGAAATCTTTAACAACACTCATAAAGTTAACATAACCTT
>JAQFZG010005691.1:0-10034 GCA_034695465.1 Entomobrya nicoleti
TGGAAGTTTTGTTTTGGATCTGATTGATCTGTAGCCTATTCTATTGCTGGAATCGATCTGAAAAAATTAACAATTAACGTATTCTGTTTAAAAAAAAATTGTTCAATTTGATAGGAAGAAAATCGGATTAGTTTTCAATTTAGTAAAAAAAAATTAGTTTAGATAAATAAGTTATTTATATTCACAACTTTCACCGCACAAAAATTCAAAAAATTGAAACTTCCATTTAACTACAATACAATGTGTCTTTCTTTCTATTATTAACTTGTTCATAAAAACAAACCATAATTACTACGCGTTCTACTTACTAAACTGTGCAATTATTTTTTTTCAACAAAATAGGGTTAAATTCTCACTAACTATATTATTGCCTTCTCTTGGCCTTTCAAAAAGTAAATCATTTTGAATTTTTTTGGAAGCACTTTCCTAATAAATAAACTTTACTACTTTGCGCGTTTCTTTACGTTACTGCGTTACATCTACAAAAAAAATTCTACAAATTAAAGTCTTTTTTCAAAGTTATTCCCTTTTTTGCCTTTCTCCGGAGGCTTGTTCTTTTTTAGTCACGTTTGCTTGTGTGCGTAATCTGGTATTAGTTTTTGTATTGCGTTCAATTATATTTAAATGGTAAACCTGATAAAATATATAGCACAAACATAATAACATATTATACATACTACTGCATTAACTGTACTTGATGGAAAGATGATGATGATGTGTAAATGTGCGTTAAAATTGCAACTTAATTAGTTAGCTTAACTTTTTAGCTAGTGCTAATTGTTATTACTAGTGAATACTATTTAAGCTTAAATGTACTACAAAAAAAACAAGTTTTATGTGTGGTCAGCATCTTTTTTTGAGATCAGCAGTTAGGAAATATGTACAAATATTTTTCCACCAGCAAAAAATTAAATCATGAAAAATACCGCAACATGCACCATTGACAATTGTGTTACAAGTTAAATAAATACCTGATTACCCTTTTTTTGTTTTTTAATCTACAATTCTACATTTATAAATAAATAGCTTGTTAGCCATTTTGTTCCGTTTCCCAAAATAGTTATTACATGAACACTTAAACCATAAAAATTACTATTAAAAAAAACTTTAGGTTTTTGCACCATATTCTGTTCTCATTGTAGCAACGCCATTTTTTTCTCATTGTGATTTTTTATCTGTTGTTGTGATGTGCGTGTTTACAAAACTAATTAACTAAAAAACCCGATGATGTTATCTTTGGAATGTCGTGAATTCAAAAAAAGGGTTGGAGTCTTTAAGTTCAATATTTATAAATTATGTATGTATCACTAATAAATTGTGCGTGATGTACATAGTAATTTTAAACCAAAAGGTTAGAGATGAAATACTCTCCATCTTTTTAAACAAACTTCCCCCTTTCATGTCACACGGTTTCACAGCTACTAAAATAAATTATTTTTAAATAGTAATCGTCATCCTTCGTTCCGAACATACAAATTTTACATAAGTTGACTTTATAGAGATTTTACATGACTAGCAAAAACGTGATCAAAGTACTAAACTCAAATCTTTTCCCTACAAACACAAACTATTATAACAATAATTTATTCTAAGTTGCTCGTTCACAGTACCATTAAAAGAAAAATTAGAGGAGTACATAACAATTTTTGGTTAATATTTCAAACATAGTTACATAGCTTTTTAAAGTTAAACAAAAATTAACAAAAGAAAATGAGATTCTGTATTATGAGAATTTTTCGAAGCGTCCACTATCTTGATATTTAGGGTTTTTTAACTATGCTGGTGTCATAGTTTTTTTTCCTGTGAAATGGGTTACAAGACATAATAAATTAGAGTACTAATTAGCATTTGCAAATCAATTAGTATTTTCATTTTAAATAGATGAATGCGTAAAAAAACAAGCCGCACAATTTTTTTTTCACACATGGTAACTCGGAGCGAGGTCTGTACTACTAATTCCGGGCATATAGCAACCGATACAACACAACTAAAATAAATTGTGCCACGAGAAATTGACTACAACTGTTGAAAAAAAGGGAGGAGAAAACACACACGTTAGCATCAAAAACCACAGTAAAAAATAAAATCTCATGGATTATCAAAAAAAAAATGCAACAAAAAAATATAGACATTTCATGCAAATAAGTACGCTGAGAATTTACACTCGTGAAAGTAATTGAATAAAACTTGATGGCAGCATCGTTTCCAACTTGTCGAAGATGTAGACAACGGGAAGTGATAACCAACCCACCACCTAAAATTAAAAACAGCACGTTATACAAAATAAGCATAATAGCATTGAATACAAATACAAGATGGGATGAGTACTCTACTCACCGTTTTTGCAACAATAGCCATGTGATCGGGATACTGATGTGTCAGGAAGGCGATTAGCGCAGTAAACGTACAGAGACCAGCCGTAAACATGATGAAAAATGGGGTTTCCCTCTCAGGAAACACACTAACCTCGTGATGAACTATTAAAAAGCAAAAGAATAATTATATTTCAGATAACTGTGCTGGTTCTTAAAATTTCAAATAAAATAAATCAATTTTTTCTTACTTGGAAGAATTTCCCGATCCGGGCACTCCGTACAAGGAGGATATGGAAAAAAGAGATTGCCCTTCTCCAGTGGCCGTGGAATGGAAACAAAAGTTCCTTCCCAGGTGCAAGCCAACAGCTGCAACGCTCCATCCACCCGCTTCCAATGTGGCAAGTGAAAGAAAGAGTATGACACTGCTTCGGAGTCACCTCGCTTTAGTAAATGCTCTGGTGGGTATACCATCGGTTTCAACTCTAAAAGATACTACAAAACAAAGAAACAAATATTTATAAAAGTTAATATTTTAGCAAAAAATACTCACAATATATTTATTATATAAGTTTAAATTACTTTTGGAACATGAGGATTATACTCCACTGCTCTGTGAATCGCTTCAATCGCTGTCATTTCCGCAGCGCTTAAATTACGTTTGATGAGACCAGACTCTGTAACAAACCTACAAATACAAATAATCGTTTAATTATAATTTTAAATAGATTGTGGAATTGATCCTTTGTTTTAAATATTTTAAATATAATATCTTGTATATATCTACTTACTTATCTGATACTTGTCGAACTTTTAAAAGCGCAGACGTGTAACACAAACAAGCTGACCGTGGCACACTACCATCATCATACTTCGCCAAAACTGCTTGTACATCAGCATAAGCTTGCATTTCTAGAAGAGCTTCAATAAGATTCTCATGTACGTGAAGTACGCTCATAATCGGATGAACTTCCTTCGTGAGCTATTAGAAAAAAACCGGCTAATTAATTCACTTTCCCACATATTTTTAAAGAAAATCAAAAATGCAATGATAACTTACATCACGAAACATTTTCACTGCTTCTTTCAGTCTGCCCAGTTTCCTTGCACACATGGCTAAGCGTCGTTTGACGTAAATCAAAACGTTAATATCTCTCCCTAAAAATAAAACCCAAATCACACATTAATTTTTCTATAACAACCATACTTAAAACTTGTTAAATCATCAGCCATGTTAAAGTTACTCACTATGAACAGCGTCATTATTCGCTCCATGCTGCTGCGCCAACTGTGACTTTTTCAGATTGGCTTCCGCCACCTTCAACGCTTGTTTCAAAAGTTTCTCACTTTCAGCAATCGTACCAGCTTCCTCTTCCGCTAATAAAATATACGCTGTCGCACAGTCTACATTCTTTTCTATTGCAGCCTTCGCAGATTTGATGCGTTCCTGAGGATTCCGCTCTCTCCACGCTGTTTGCATTACTACAAAATAAAAGCATAACACAAACCATAATTAAACAACAAAGCGTAATAAAAACTACGTCATTAAACTCATTTTAACTACGCTCGTAGTACTTACATGCGTATTCAGAACGCGTCGAATCACTATCGCAAGTGAAAAACGTTTGATGATCCTGAGCTGAAAGATTCATGTCATAAAACGTCAACGGATCCTTCTTCACCACATTGTAGTATCGGTTGTACTCCGCCCCTCGAAACAAATTTAATGGATTCCGCCAAACTTTACACTCTGCAAACCCAAAAATTATAATAATGCATTATTACAAACACTATGCATTTTTTTACAATGGACCAAATTAAATCATTTTTCAAATATTTATTATTTTACCCGATGCCGGTTGAGTTTGGCTACTAGTACTTGTGCCAGCGTTTTCCCCATTTGTTGTGCCATTTGTTTGATAATCAGGAGGTCCCAACAAGGGTCCCAAATGGTTCAGTGAAACTTGCTCAATAAACGATGTTCCATATTTACGGTAGTACCACCACTCAAAAATCTACACTCACACAAAAAAATCATTCCCATTACTTATTTTACACAAGTCAAAATTTTATATAACAACCGTTTATTTAGCTGGAATTTTTGACTCACCAAAATTAATCCAGAGATCAAGGAAGACGTTCCAGTCAGCGCCACGTAGAACTTTGGGGTGAGCGTACTTAAGAACATGGTCGCTAAAAAAGAGAAATTCACAACAAGAGTAAATTTAGCCCAGTTTTCCATCACAATTCGAAAATAACACTGGAGACAAGCACTCTCCCTTTTACTATTGAAATCCACAATGGGCTTATTCGTCTTAAAATAAAAAGCTGGACCATGCCAAAGCATTATTTCAAGCCAAAACATTTTATCCTTAAAATAATCCCACAAAGGGACAAAAAACGCTTGAGTTACAGAAGATAACTCAAGCCTTAGCTCCGTTTCCGTTTTTGCCTCCTCCATTATGCTTCTCTCCTCAAACAAATCTTGATTAATCCAATTCATGATTTAAGTTTTAATTTAACTTGTCAAAAAATAAATCCTATGAATAACTATCCAAATTGATCTTTTTTTAAAGCTAAAAAACAAAATTAGGTTAGACACCTCATCGGAACAGGTGAACATTTTTAATACATTGGAATCAAGAACAATTAAAACTTATAAAAAAGTGAGAACAATGAAGCCATTAATTTTTTTTATATTTATTACCTATACGTGATAGACACAATAGAAAAACATACCTACAATAATTACTAAACAACTGCACGTGTGGTAAAAAAAGAAGGTGACACCACCGGAGTTAAATATGTATACTTACCCATCCCAATATTTTCAGAAATTTTTAAAGGTCCTCGAAGATAGTAAAGTACAAAGACAACAAGAAGAAACCAGAATGCCCACAAATATGTCCACGACCAGACTATCCAATTTTTAAAGTTTCTCAAATGGACCAAAATCATGACTTCTGGAAGAAACTCGTTTCGCCGTACTATTCATTCCTTCTTAGTATTTAAATGTTGGCCAACAAGACAAAAAAAATTAAAACAAAAAATAGCTCCCTTTTAACACAACTCCCTAAATACTCAACATGTCAACACAGTCAACATTATCCTAAAACCAGTACAACATCTTCCTCATTATCTTTTCTTTGTGCTTTAAACAGACAAATCCACCAATTAACTTTTAAGTCTTCAAATACTATTTAATTTTCAGTCTTCATCAACACTTCTTATCTTTTCTCCACACTCACTTTTTCTTATCACTTAAGTCAGTAAACACCGAAAAAAAACTTAAACTCTCCTCTCTCCTCAACAGCTGACCTATCCTGACCTGACACTTACAAAAAACCTACCTATTATTTTATTTAACTACAATTAAATTTAATGTTGACACCATCTCTCTCTTCCTTCAAACCTTTTGCTTGAAGAAACCCGATCCCTTACCATATGATCTTATGACAATTCATGGAAAAGGGGAATTATTACAAGAAAAAAAATCTGTGTGTTGCCAGATGCAAAGAGAAAGAGATGTACAACATATTTCTAATGTAGTCTTGTCTTACGTTCCCCTTCCCTTTCCATCCAAATACCTCATCTCTCTCATTCTCATCATCATCTTCTCTACCTGTCTATAAACAAGATACAAAATACATCCATCTTTCGCTTTCCTCTCTTCATAAAGTCAAAGTACACATCTTTCTTTCTCTTCTTGTCTTTTGCGTGTCCTGTCGTTGTCCTGTCAGTTTCATGTGTCTACATCGACATCCCCCAAAATACTTAATTATCTTTATGATCAATTTATGATTCTCCCTCTTTTGTTAATGAATCTAATTTATGTAACATGTAATTATAATGTCTGCCATAATTAAGATTTGATCATGCCATTACTTAATTTTTTGTCAATTGCGTGGGTGGTGGGTGAGTGGTGATTTGATGAAGATGAACAATGACAATGTGAAGGTCACAATAAATTATATGCTGTCATTTGATTACATGAAAAATTTACATGACAATTATTTGTGGAAGATGTAAACGTAAACAAAGCATACTTAACATATAGTCATTTAGTTGTTTATGAGGCACTAAACTTGTCAGGTTTAAGTTTGAGGCTCTATCTGAGATTTTTTGAGTAATGGGATGTTATTATGATAGTTTATTTGGCGAATCAGCTTGAAACGTCTCAAGAAAGACGGATGATGAAGCGCGGTAAAAAAAATCTTTTGGGATATTAATGTTTTTTTGTGGTTGTGTCAAACTCTTTTGTATTGCGGCACAAAATGAATGATTTAATGTAAACTATGTAACGATTTTAACTAGGTTGATAATGTATTTTAAGCAGTTAACGTGTGTTAATTGTTATAGTCTTTTGTGTTCATTCACCCTTTTGAGATTAAATGACGATAACTTGTTATCGGTCTACGATAATCGTAATTTCTTCCAGTTGGTAAGTTTTCCATTTGAAATTGAATTGTACAGTTACTAATCATTGTAAATGTTTGAGGAGTGTAATTTAAATGGGGAATGATTATGATTATCTTTAGGTTATCAATTAACCATGTCAACTAAAATAAAGGCGTTGAACGAGGAGGAACCTTCCTTTGAAGCTGATCCAGAAACTCCTGGAAAAATTTCAAAGGAGGCACAGGTATAACTTGATTTAAATCATGGAATGGTTAAATATTAACTATATTTTATGTATGTTTCAATTATTTAACATTTTAATTTTGAAAATTTACAGGAAGAGCTATCAATACTGAAATACAATCAAGCTTTAAAGACACTTAAAGAAGGACGAAGGAAAGATGCTGTTGAGATTCTAGAAGAATTAGTCGTCGACCCCTACATTTTTTCCAGAGATGACCTCAAGCAACTGAGTCTACCTCAACAGAAGCTTCAACTAGGCTGTCTGAAAATCCTCGGGGATCTCTACAGGGATGGCGAGTACAAGAACTTGGAACGCTGTAAGATCATGTACGAGCGAGCAATTTACTACGACCAAAATGAAAATGACAACGTCAACTTTTGGTATCGTCTGGGGAAGGTGTGCTATGAAATGGGGGATCTGTACTCGGCTCACATGGCATTCGGACATGCTCTCTCTTTAAGACCAGGTCATTGGAACTGTTTGGAACACATTGTCACAGTGAGCTTTGCGATTCAAGATTATACCAGCTGTCTGGACTACTGCACATCCGGTTTATCCTTAGACTCGGGATTTTTCAAAGGTCAAGTTTTTCGCGACTTGGTTTATCAAATATTTCCCGAGTTGGATAAGTGTGATGGGGATAAGGTGCCTCAACCCATGCAGAAAACTATTCCAAAGTGTCAACAGCACATTTGGAAGGAGCGCTATTTACAAGAACTTCAAAATCTTCAATGTCGCTCAAGAGAGAGAACGGGAGTCCTTCAAACGCAAATATCTTTACCCACTCCAAAAATTCACTTCAATTTGAAGTCCTTTTCTCTAGTCGAACTTGTCAGGGGGATTGTACAAGCTTATGAGAAACTATTTGGGACGGCTGAGTTCCATAAAGTTGCGGAAATTACTTGGTCGCTCGGTGAAGATGGGAGTGCTATGGACGTAGATGAGTTAAAACCGGTGACCACAGAAGAGTCGCAAACGGGAGGAGAAGAGGAAAGTCAATCTGCCGCAGTTTTAAGAACAAGTAGAAGTTCAAGCGATGATAAAGACAGTGGATCGACAGCCAATACTAGTATCCAAGCTGGCGGAGCAGGGGATTCAACAAGTCAACTGGAAGGTGACGGAGATAACAGGGAAAATGGATCTGGAGAATGTCAACAGCAGAATGCTGAGAATCAGAGTGCCCAAGGCAATGGTGACAAGGAGGAAGGTGGGAATAAGAAGAAGAACAAGAGGGATGTGAAATGGTGGCAGATGGAAGGGAAAAGAAGATCTCAACGTGTTCGTGGCCATTTACTGCCGACATCGCCTGATAAAGCGAAGAAGGAAAGTAGTTTTGCTGATCAGTTGAAGAATCTCATTCCTGCTCCACTTTTGGGGGATGATGGCTCCACGAGTGAGAGGGAGTCGGCGAGAATATGCTGTGATAAGTCAGGATGGCAGAAGAAATTTCAACCCAATTACTTTGGAACAAAGGAGGAGGAAAATCATGTGAGATGCTTGCTTGGGAAGATGAGTGGAATGAATGTGGCGTCCATTGTATCCACTATTGTGACGGTTCTTGCGAATAAAGTCAAGTACCCTTGGCCTGCCGAACTAAGAGATTTATTTTTCCGGTTGTACCATCATTTCAGG
The DNA here is from genome assembly GCA_034695465.1 of Entomobrya nicoleti. Taxonomy (NCBI): domain Eukaryota; kingdom Metazoa; phylum Arthropoda; class Collembola; order Entomobryomorpha; family Entomobryidae; genus Entomobrya; species Entomobrya nicoleti. The sequence goes on from JAQFZG010005691.1 coordinate 8,587, forward strand.
TAAAGAGTCTAATTTAATTTGTAAATTTTTAATCTTGCATATTAAAATGATGAGCTGAGTTTAATTGACAGTATTTTTTTATTTTTTAGGTCGTACGTCAGTTATCCAAACACCCAAAGTAACGATCTAGATAACTTGATTAATGATGCCTTTGCATGCATCTGTTTTGTGGAAATTGTAATTGAAAAATTCAAGGGAGAATTCAGCTCGGGTGAGAAAGACTTTTTCAGCCTTGCAGAAAAAGAAATATTTCTTCTAGAGGAATGCATCATGTTACCAACGTCATCCCCATCATCAGATCCCTTCACAATTCCCAAGGATCTCATTCTACGTGTTAAATGGCTGACTGTCCGTCGCCTCCTCCAAATGTCCCTTGCAACAAATGACGATCAAGCAAACGGCGCAGTTTGTGAAATCCTATCAGAAATGGAAACCGAGCTACGTCACAGCACTGATCCCCTCACTCCAGTTTATTGGACTGTTAACGAAACCTCCAACCTAATTTGCTTGGAAAGCGTTAGCGAAAGAGCAGTTGGAATCACTAAAATGCAAAACAGCCAAGTAGTCACCGATCTCTACCAAAGCCAGCAATATGAATCCCTCGTCAGCGTCCTCCAGTCTTGTATCAACTTTTCCGAAATTGAGAAACGAGATTTACTCGACATTTATTACTACAGCGTTGCCCTCTTTCGTACCAGTAACTCTGATTGTATCAACCACTCTTTGAATCTTATCAACCAGTCCATACGCTTCCAAGACAATAACTCCCTTGCCGAGAGCCTCGTCCTTTTAGAAGAAATCTGGGACAAGATGAGTTCCCAATTTAATCTCCAAGACAAGCGTGCCATGGTCGGGAGTATTCTGAAAATCATCGTCTCCTGCGAAAGAAAGCCACCAAGTCAAGAGTCAATAGTAACTGTGCCGTGGTGCCTTCTCCACAGCGTCCTCTATTCCCTGGAACGTGAAGAGCCTGCATTCTACCTGGAAGAGGACACTGTTCCAAACTCTATCCTCCTTTTACAAATGGCTCATGAGTGTATGAGCAGATCGGAAAAGTGTTGCATGGACACCGGTAAACTGATGCTGTACACAATGACAGCCATCGTCAAAGTTAAAAGACTTGAAGAGTATTTTGCGTATGAAGAAACTCGACTTTGTATGGAACAAGCCATATTTTGTATGTACTCCCATCCCAGTAAAAAGTCGAAAGTGAAGAATTTAAAGGATCACAACTCCACATCCACCCAAATCACTTGGAGCATTTGCCCCACATTGTATCACTATTATTGCCCTTCGAGCATTCCCGAGTTTGACTCATTTGATCACATTGGTGCAGAAGTGGAGTCGTTGTTCCAAAGGCTTTTGGAAATTATGCCACCAGAACTAAATCCGGTTAGTAAACAGCGGAAGATTCAAACGGCGATTGAAAAGTCTCAAGATATGGAAGA
>JAQFZG010005692.1:0-10034 GCA_034695465.1 Entomobrya nicoleti
TTCTACACAGGAAAATAGATAGATAAGCAACTTAGAAGAATTCTTTTGAAAATATAGAAAGGAATATAAATTTGCTACAGGAAAGAGAAAGAAATGGAAAATGTGAAAATAAAGTTGGAAAAGATATCTATACATATATAATACATATATTAAGATCAGGAAGCACCCCCACCGCCACCTCTGAACTTTTGTCAAAGAAGATACAATGATATAATACAACATTATATAATACATTGAACATGATTGATACAAGAAAAAAATGTCCTTTCCTAAATAATTTTTACTTTAGAATAATATCTTTTCTACCGAAATGCTCAACACGAACTGTTAATTAATGTTTCGCTTTTAATATAAGTGATTTTCAAACTACATTATTTTTTCAAGACAAAAGGCTACTGATATTAATTTTTTTGGAAGTATCAGCCAACTGTGCATATAATTAATGAATGCTGAATGCGATGAAAGAGTTTAATTAATTTATAAGTATGTATGTGAAAAATAGGTAAAAAACGATAGTGTTAAAATATTGTTGTTAGAGAAGTTAGAAAGCAATGTGCGGAAAAAAGTATGTTTTTGTTATAATTATATTTATACAATGATTAATTATGTGAAATACGTACAGGACTAGGCAGAGGAGATTTTCAGACAAAATGTAAAATAATACATTCCATTTCAGAACAACAGATCACAAAACAGCACAACAACAGCGGTTATATAATTTACGTGTAGAACAAAAGACGGTCTCATATAGTCATGATGATACTTAAAAGGTTGCAGGAGCACGTATACATTATACAAAAATGTAATAAAAAACAACACAACATCACAAATAAAAAAAGATAGTAGGCATGCTTGAGTGAAGTGAGGTAAATTGCGTTTTTGACGATGGCACGAGAAAGTATATAAACAGGAAAGTGAAACCATGATCATGATCATGCAACACATCACACAATTTGCTTCTCCATTAAACGTTTTTTGTCTCTTTTTAGTGGAGTAGCAAAAAAACTGAATTAAATAGTGCATGTCACGTTACTTATAGTAGCGTGTATTCTCTTCATACGCGAGATTCACGGGTTAGCATCGAACTGAAAAGAGAGAGAAAAAATGACAAATAATTATGCTAAAAATGTACTACTAGAACAAAAAAAAACAAGCAAAAGATATAATTCTATGAAACTTGACGAAAAATATCTTTAAATAGAAGTATAAGTATAACATACATATCTTCACTACTTTAAACTACAGTATTTTACTTAAAAGCATTAAAGACGAAATTTTCAACAAAATCATTTTTTTAGTCTACATAATTCCACCAAAATGTATTATAGGTGTGTATAATGTGTGTTTCTACTTGTAAAAGTATAACCAACAAAAACAACTGTTGATGTGCAATAACTACCTATGCAAATAAGGTTACGTTAAAAGCTGTTTCATAATGTATGGATGGGTGTGTGCTGTAGAAACCCCTCTTCCGGTATTTAAGCTAAAGTAAGCAGCAAATATTTATAGAAAAGTAGAGTGTAAACATGATCTTATCTAGCAGTCTATTATCATCAGATCAGTATCCAGTCAACAAAACATGAAACAATGACTAGTACACACGACATGCAGCTTTCACCAGAGAGATTTGAGCAAAATTGAGACTTTACGGCATATGTTTGAGTGAGTCTGTTAGTGAAGGAGTGTCAAGTTCTCAATAAATGAACTGAAAAAGATAACCCAGTGTATATAGAAAGAGCCACACACTGCGGCAGAGCACAGCTAAAACAAGAGAAAGTTGTCAGTATATATACAGATGTTAGATTTAATTAAGTTGTGTTTCTTTTTCTATCCCAGAGAAAAGAAGATATATATATATATATAGTGTGTATATATTCTATGATAAATAACGATCGACAGCAAATCTAATTTTATCTATCTATTCATCAAAAATGCTTTTAGTACAGAGGGGTGGGCTGTGTATCCCAATGGGCAACTAAATTATAAGGTGAATTTGACCCCGCGCCTCCAGAACGACGGCCACCTCTGCCGGTGCTGCCTGTGCCCGTTCCAGTACCACTTGGTCCTCCGTCATAGTTGGTTGGGAGGAAAGAAACACACTCTTCTTGTTGCAGATACCGCTTTCTGTAAAATTACATCAAGAAAAGTTAATTAATTTCTTTACGAGCCAGTATTTTTTTGTCGCTTAAGGGAAAAATGAAATTGAGATGGAAAATGGAAATAAAAATAAATTAATTTCTAATTTTTTTTCGTGGAAAGCTGGTGAAAACATTTCTTTTAAAAACCACACGATCAAACACACGATATACATACCTCCTTTGAATGTATATCCAAGTATGAGAGTCAAAACCCACAAGGAGTGTAAACAAAAGGGCTGAGATCAGAGCGGAAAGAAGAAGAAGAGCCAAGCCGAATAAGCTGGTTCCACAAACGGCATCCACACCTTTCATCCAATGCCCTTGAACTGGCTGACACTCCGCTCTTGTTGATGTCTGCAATCAAAAAGTGAGAAAGGGAAGAATGAAAAACGATGAAGCATAACAACCGAAAATGGAGAAAATCTCGGTAGCACAAACTCAACGAAATATGATGCAATTTACAACATCTACTCAATCTTAATTGCCACTCTTATTCTTTCTCCGTCTACATTTTGGACAGAGCAAAATCAACAGCAGCATCACCAGTTGCTGTGCTGCTACATTTTGTTGATGTGCTTAGTTAAGAAAAGAAGACTAATAGGCTCACTCAACTGAATAAATTACACCTTGTTACTGTTTGACTTGAACTTTTGTCTTCCTTACCTCACCAAGATAGCCTTCCACATTGTACAACTCCTTGAAAAGACCATCGACAATTGTGTCCACGTCCTCAGGACGGTAGTAATTGCTGGCAATCGAGTTAATAACTCGGAGCGTGTGTTGAGCTCCTTCTAGGGACTGTTGCCCGTCAATCACAAGCTCCCGGAATGGTAACAACTCCGTTCTGAACGGTTGGCAGTTCAAATAGTATTCTGAAACTTCTCTGGAAATTGATGCCTCACTCAACTCTTGGATTGCTGCTCGGTTGGGGTCTATGCAAATATCAGCAAGTCCCTGCATGGCACAATAGAAAAAAATGAAGAGAGAGAATGAATCATTAAAAAGGAAAAGATATGCTTGCAAGACAAAAATTTCCCATTGCTCTCAAGTGGGTCATCAGTTTAAGCACTCTCATCATGATCAACTATACTTATGTATTCCACATGTGTGAACATGGTACGTGCAGTTTTAAAATGAATGTTGGAAAATGAAAAAAAAGAATACTTACCACAGCACCGACTAGGTAGATTGACACCAGGGACCAATTCAAAATTACAGCTAACAAACCTAATACTGAAAACCTAAGAACGATAAAAGAAGAATAAGGATAAGTAAAAAGCGATTCATATTTTTTAATCTTGTCTCCAGCAGATCCAGAGATTCTACGACATGCCACGATTCTTAATCATTATGATCCTCATTCTTTCATTCAGTTGTGACGCATTTATATATGAAATTTCTTCCTGAATAGAAATCATATGTGTGGACAGTCAACTTTGAACTTTTAGCACAAGCACATATATGTATATACGCACTTCAAACATGTGGCTCACATGAAACTCATTTCCTCATGCTCGGAAAGACATTAAGTCAGCTTCTTTATGGGTACTTTCACAATATTTTCAAGTTTTTTTGTGTAGCTATCTGATTATATATTTCTGGCTTCTCTATATAACCTAATAGTTGTGTGCTAGTGGGTGTGTAAACATGGTCTACACACAATAATAATTTTTGTCATGCATCATAAATCTAGCCAAAAAGAAAGAACGTAAAAAAACTACTTGTGCATGCCGTCGTATTTAAAGAGCTTACAGAATTGAAAATTGAAAAGTATGTCATAAGTTCTTTATCCTCTGAATTCTATTCTTTATCTTTTACATTCATTTCCTCTCGTTTTTTTCCTTTTTGTGCTATTATCATCTTAGTGTCGCGTCGCATCGTGCAAAATGCCTTTAGACATACAATATGCATACATATAAATGCAATCCAAACATGACTACTGCCATTGTGGATTCTCGTGGATTTTGTGGAAAATGTATTTTATGTATTTCAACAGAGTTGGGAAGCTTTGCTACTTACGTGATAAAACAACAACGAGAATGTCGAACAATGGCATAAAATAGGACAACACAGAAGATTATGAAGATTATCAGGAGCGCCAGTGTAGTGGGCCACCTATGGAGAAAGAAAAATAGATAAAAATGTCATGTAATAAGAACATAATGCAAAACATACACATAATAAGCATTCAAAGGTACTTTTCAAGTCACTTGTGTCGGCTAACCGTTTTTCAGCCCTTGTCTTGGTTTATGGTGAAAGCTAACGGGAAAAAACTACTGCATATATCGGAGCATGAATTTGTCGAGCGAGCTCTTATGAATCGTTTTAGCTGAGAAAGCTAAAAAAAAAGAAGAAAGCATAATCCGTTTTTTTGTTCACCAATACTATAGTTTCTACTCTTTGCTTTTTTTCTTTTGAAGATTTTAGTATTTTATGTGTAACTCTCTCTCTCTCTCTCCCATGGCTCGCATAGTTTTTACCACGATCATCATGATCATGATGCTATACACATTTTGTTGGCAAAATTTCAAATAGTAGTCCTAGAAGTCTAAAATCAATACAAAGGAAATAAATTACACGACACGCATCGAAGAGATCCTCTCTATCTCGCTTTCTATTTTCTCGTGTGTCTGCTCAAAAGCAAAAAGAGGAAAGGGTGAAAACAAAAGCGAATGGGAAAATACACGAAAGAGGAAATAAAAGTGAATTCGTCGAGAAATCGTGGGTTTTTAGCTAGGGTAGATACCCCATTACTACTCCAATTCTACACATACCACCACTCACCATCATCACCACCGTCATGTTTGTAGTTTCATATTCAACTAGAATGAGAGATACTCTAGAATACAACGAAGAGGAAAGAAAAGGGAAGGTTATATACTTCTACTACGATTTTTCATTATGTACAAAAAGCAGATATAAAAAACAACGAACGAGGGAGGGAGAGAGGACATGGAAGCTTTAGAAGGGAAAATGAAAGTAGAAAGGGAGAGGAAACTAGAGGAATCCATCTTTCTACGAAAATGCTTTCGCTTTGGCTCTTCTTCTATTTTTTGGGGTTTGTTTGGTTGCTGGACTTGGAATCAAGCTATTTTCACTAGTGTAGTCTTACAGATTCCTGAAAATCTATTATATTCTCTGCTGATGCTGCTTTGTACATTGTATCTCCACTTCTACCACCACCACCACCACTGCTCTCTGCTCCATCAAGTGTACCACTTTTGTTATCATCGTTATTATGAAAAAAGAAGATGGTTGCGTTATTACCATTAGCACACCTATAAAACTAGTTTTCCTTTTGGGTCATAATATTTATTATTATCTACGTGATAGAACAATTTCAATAACTTTGTGTCTGTGTGTGTACAAGCTATGGACACACAGATACAGGTCCTTTTTTATTTTCCCTGCTCGCCTTCAGACAGACAGACAAGGAGAAAAGTTGGTGAAGCGTCATCTTGAAGAAAGGTCTACTGACACTGACGGAGTGAATTGTTAGTAAATAGAAAAAGGCAAGGAAAGAGAAGTGAATTTTACTCTACTCACGCCAGTCAACTGTGAATGTATTTTACGTACATATCCCTTTCTCAAAAGGAATTCTCATGTATGCATTATTGGAGAAATATGTTTTGTTCAGTTCGGTCGGATAGGTGAAAACATTCTGCACACTAGGTATGTTGATTGTACATATGCTTGGGAGCACCACGTTTTTTTAACTAAAAGATTTTTCTTATTTTCTACCACTTCTATAGCTATCATTTATAATACACTAGTATCAGACACTGTATTACTATGCATTATGCTTGGTTGAATATTCAATCCTACTTCGTGTTACTTATGTGTTCTCCAGAAGGAAAAAAGGAAGTGGAAGGACCCCATGAGACTACAAACACACTAGATACACTTGCTTTAACATACCAGAGCAATACAACCGAGAGATGAGTGTGTGTGCTATTTCTGTCTCGTTTTCATCTCACTCCTCTTCTTTCATAGCTAGCTGAATAAATAAATAATTGTTGAAGGAAAGAAAAAAAACTAGGCGGTACTTGTTAGTATAAACTGGTGGTAGTATAGTGGTTGTGTTTGTAGTACAAGCAATATTATTATTTATTGTTTGTTTTGAAATGTGTGCATTCCTTGTTTGTATTTTGTCTATGTAGAGGTATCAACAAAAAAAGGTAGAAAAAATGTGCATTTTTACACAACTTCTTTACAACAACAGCTCTTCATGAACTCCAAAAAAACATGAGGACTCTTTTGAAGTGAATCGCTCTTTTCGGATTCGGTGTGTTCTTTAAAAATCTGCGTGTTTCCAAACGAGATAAAATAACGAAGGGAAAAAAATATGTTCCTTGTTGCTTTAATGAATCTACATTTTTATACTACTTTATACATCTTGTGTTGTATGTATTATATAAAAATTCTTTCCTCATTCTACGCAAAGACGTACACTTCGAGATCGGTAAAATTCTATCGGCTGACTGAAGTCTAAAGAATGGATTTGTGCGCACATATATTGAACCGCACTGGAACATGACGTACCAAATTTTTATGAGACATGAAATGGTCTTTTGATAAAGAAATGGATTAAAAATACATTTCCATTTTCAGGAAGCTTTCGCGTTTGTGTACTTTGGGTAAGCTGGGGCCAAAAAACGCGGTAATGGAAGAGGTACATCATCATAGATAATACTATAATACAAAGAAAAAAATAACAAGACAGAGGGAGCAAAGCTTATTTATACAATAGATAGGTATTCTTTGCAGTCGTTCAATAGAGTGGAGTCCTCCTGGAACAAGAAATTTAGATATAAAAAGTAAATCCGTGACAAATCCTATTTCCGTATGATGTGCTCCTCCTGGAGCAACGCGGTGGCACCAGTGCTTTGTACACAAGTACATTGTAATTTAATGGAACTTTTAGTACGCATGTAGTAACAAGAGGAAAGTACAAAGACAGGATTCGGATTTTATGTACTACATGCAGCCTGTATGATGCAGGGATATACATACATTTTTTACCTACATGATGATAGACGATACAAAATATACGAGGTACATAAGGAGGTGGAGGATAACCAAAATGTAAATGCAACAAGCTGTACACTACATCGAAAAGGACTCTTTTGAATAGAATTACAATACAAAATGAATAAAAAAGTATTTTATAATATGGATAATGCATAAAGGCATAGGCAAAAAGGGATGTCATTCGCGGTGGCCGTCGTGTGACAGCATTAAAAAGCATAATGCTGGATTACATTGAGTGTTCATCGTAGTAGAAGCGGTAGTAATGAGGATATGTTGGAAAGGGAAAAGTGGAAATTGGAATCGCTGACATAAAAGGCTGATATATCGGTCCACACAAGTAATAGGCATCGGTATTTTATTATGTGGCATGGAATGTAAATGATCTTTCGAGCTTACCTTATTGTCTCTATGAGTTGGACAATCTCATGGGGTGAAATACTAATGGGTCCCTTGAAGTATTGACGTAGCGCCTTTGCCGTTTCGGCGGTATGGGTCATGTTCTGCTCCATGTACTGCATTTGTGTAAGCAGCTCTGCATGGATTGTATGATTAGTCTGCAATTAAATTAGAAGAATAAAAGAAATCATTTCAATACTACGTGCTAAAAATAGAGAATAGCAGGTTGACATTAATTAAGCTAGATTGACACAGCTCATGACTTCCAGTGGACATTTATGAGACAATAATTGCTATTGTAGGAGTTCTCTATAATTTATCTATCCATCTCCGCCAAAACTTTTTTTTATCGCGAATGCGTCACGTGTGCGTCTGACTGACTAAACAAAATGATGATACATATCCTCTCCAAGAAAAAAACTCATCATTTTCTGACTCACATTGTTTCCTCAAGTCTCTATTCCATTGAATACTCGACAGTGTTCGAAGAAGAAAGAAAAAAGCATGTGATACGGTCGGTCAGATACAGCTTGTCGTCTGCTTTTTGCTTGCGTAAACAGTTCGCACACATATACATATAATTATCCGTATAACTACTAACAGTTGTTATTGCCAATGTTGTAAGAACTTAAGTAAGATCGAAGGCAAGGATTATATTTCAAAATAAGACATAGTTTTGTGTAGCAATCATTCATAATTTAATAGCATGGATAAATAATTATCCTATGGGACAAAACTATTCACATGTATGTCATGCTCATAATATTTTATATCCCAAATGATTATCGTCATTAGCGAGTAGTTGCAATAAAGCAGAATGAAAATTGATATGAATATCACAAAGTATTATTGCAAAATCTAATAATCCTAGAGATCATACATGATATATGTACTATGTATAAACATTTTGGCAGTCGTTGTATTGGCTTTTGTTGTAATAATTGAATCTGCAGTAAAAGAAAAATAGTTATTAAAACTATACACACACTATATACACCATACAGGGAAATAACTTTTGTACAGAGTGTGTGTATGGTCAATCGTTAGTTGTATCATCCTCACAGATAATAGCACTACGAACAACTGAGCTCTTAATCAAATTAAGTTTTTGCAAAACTACCGACCAAACGCACACATCTACATGCTCCCACGAAGATAGAGAATGTATTTTATGAGGAAATGAAAACGACTTGGGAGTTTTGCGTAGCGGAATAATCGTTTTTGTATATGAAACTGTATTCAAATACTACAATTTGGGGGTATATATATTTATATAAGAACTTGTGTAATAGCAACAGGATGGAAGTTAGATATATTAGTTTGTGGATACAATTTAATTTGCACAAGCAATTTTGGCACTTTACTATCATGAGAGTGTGCTGTTACAATGAACAGACATTGACTTAGAACTCCCCACCATCCATACCACATGCATAAATGCTGTTACTCAGCTCGGGTGGTGGGTTGTAAGTTCCAAAACTTCTTTTCAACTAACCGTGCAGTTTTGGCAAAACAAAATAACTTTTTTTGGCATTTGACATTTTTTAAGTAGTATCGGTTGATCCCATCTGGAATAACGTTATTTTTCACTATAACTGCCGCGTTACAAAATGATAATCTTGCTGGCAATACAATTTTAAGCTAGAGGCTAAATTTTATAGACAAAAACGTTCACTTACCAGTGGCCTTTCAAAGACGACGCCCAGTTGGGACATGTAGGGAAACACGCGATTCTCTATTGAGCTTTGAGCTTCATACGTCTGAAAAAATATTAACAAAAACAGTTAAAATTAAGGACACAAGTCAGTAAAAGTATAATGATTATGACAATAGAAGATCATTCTCTATACACACATATATAATATGCTATAATGACAAGGATTGAAATTGAAATGCATAATCATAGAGTTTGATCATTATCATGAAAAGCAGCCATCATCATGCAATAATGAGAGAGACATGCCCATCTTATGAATATATTTTATCATTACTACACATTTTTATTGGAATCATTCATGTCGCTGAATTAATCAATATTATGAAAAGGAGATTTTATTAGAGAATACTTTTTCAGCTTTGTACACATTTTCTATGCTGGACAAATATTGCGAGTATATTCACGACCCACGAACGACTTATCCTAATTTGTACCGTGGTACGGAGTTCTAGAGGAATGTATGCAAATTAGTACGCTTCTTGCTATCGGACTTCATATATAGCATGCAAAGTAAAACTGATGAACTCTATGGCATGATAAAGTAGTTGGCATTCTCAACAATTCTCAGATGAATACAAAATACAATTCTGATGATGATTGGTTCAAGCCATTTGTTAACACTTCTGGAGCATGATGCAATGACTGTCTATTTGTTTACAACTTCTATCGTGTTTTTTTTTCGTTCTTTCTATCAACGCGAAAAATCACTCATCCATGTCTTTGTACTTGTGTGTACCACTGCATGTAATAAT
>JAQFZG010005693.1:0-10032 GCA_034695465.1 Entomobrya nicoleti
GACGACGTTTCAATGCATTACAAGGAATACAAATCCCAACCGACGATTGTTTGAAGGTTGAGTCGAGATTCTGTCTGGACCTGATCGTTTTGGCGACTTAATATTGTTTCCTTAGATTCCCCATTTGGGTGGGTACTGGAGTGCCTGTTGCCAAGGTCTTCAGCCCTCTGCTCTAAAATACATACATACACATCTGTATACTGCAGCAATTCTGTTAATCACCGCTTCGAGATTATTTACAAAATAAATTCGTTTTAAGTATATCGAACTATCTGCGTGTATGTAACACAAAAACACAATACTATTAAATACTTGACATATATTTTTTCGTTGTATCAGAAAAACAGATGGTTCCCTAATTTAGACAATTAATAATTGAGGAATTATATCAACCCTAAAAAAATTAGTTGGCACCAAACCACTAGTCATGAAACATCCAAAATATACATCTACAACTGAATAGCTGGTATTTTGACTACGATCGGTGTACACCACGTGTTGGTTTACATCGTCTACTGATGCATGTCTTTGAAATGATTTAACTAACAGTGCCTAAATTTGCCGATTTCTTACATGGACATTTATTTAGAGCTCTGAATGTTCTACTACTGAAAAAAACAACATTAGAGTTCGTATAATAAATTATACAAGCGGGTGTCTACCGGGATTATGTTATCGTATTATTAAGTTCTCTTGATAATGAAACAAAAATAGATCAAAGTAATAATGCTGTTTCGGTAATAATTTATCAGAAAAATTTGTCCGTATTATAAACCACACAATTTCTTCTATGAACACATATAGCAACATTTACATTTTGTCCCTGGAATTATTGACGTGATTAAACTTATTAACTTATGAAAAATTACGTGTATTTGTTTCGTCAACAGCAAATTATATTTAGTTAACTAGTTTGTCATAAAACCTGCCATGGTTCTATTATAATTACCAATACTGTCGTCACACTTAACTCCATAAAATGCTTAACCATATGACTTAGTAGTCGTTAGAAGAGTCGTATCTTATTATCGGAAATATCGCTGCGTCTCCTTTGTTAGATTTTTCCTTATTAAATAATAATTCGACACAAATCATTTCACCAAAATGGCAATCACCACAGTTTTGTCGTCTAAATTACAGAATCTCTTAAGTAAATTGAGAGTTTCAACTTGTTTCCATTCACATGTCCATTCCATTTTGAAGGTTTAAATAAAGTCGGGCCTTATTTTCACACAAGTTTAAAATGTCGTGACATGTCCTGCAAATACTTCACCGTAATTCTCGGTTCAGTTCCTTTGTTGGCCTTGTATCGATACTACTTTTTGACCCTGAATGAAACTAAGGATCATTCGTTACTTTTATCGAGAACAATGGGACTTTGGATCTTCTATTATTTTCGTTTTTTACATGTTGTGCTCAATTCTACCGACAATGCACACCCCAAGTTGTTCATTTCCTTAACCAGAATATTGCTTTTGAACTACGTCATTTCAAAAACTCCACTTCTGACAAAACCGATCAAGAAAAATCTGCAAAACCGATAATTTTGTTTCTTCGTGTATTCCCTATATTTGTTATCCAAAATACTTTGTTCTTTGGAATAACTGGAGCAATATTTCCAGAAGCTCTTTGGAACTTTCTGCCCTCAGGGGAAAGTGTTTATTACAGAATATTTGTTGGTGTGCATACATATGTCGCCTGGAGAATTACTGGTAACCTTGCATTTATAAATGTGGTATATTGCATGTTGATCTCATGCTATTCACTACATTTGACTGTTCTACTTTTTAAAAGGTAGGTTCATAAAATTTTAGCCTTGTTTTGGACATTGAAGCTTTGTAAACTTTGTAAACCATTTAATCTTTTTAAAGGAAACTTGAAACCGGATCTGATTTGAATAAATTTGGACAAGTCTATAAAGAAGTTCGGCTGTTATGCCAACTCTATAACTTTACCTTTAAACAAACCATTGTCTTTGGATACGTCACTGTTGCACCAGTCTCACTGTCAGTATGCTTGTACCTTATTATTTCGAGATTGAGTTTAGATTTGGATGCCACTTCATTCCTAGTTTTTCTCAATCTTTCTCTACTTTGTGCATCGATAATCGTTTTTGTTTTCCATTACGCCGTAAAGGTTTACTCCACAAGCAGCTTATTGATAAAATCAAGATATTTGGAAAAGTTTCGTATTGGCCATTCCTTTACACTGCAAAGTCGATATTTCAGATCATTGTCCCCACTGAAAATTAAGTTTTTCGTTAGTAACTATTTTGAGGATAACACACCAATTGTGATTTTAGACTTTAGTGTGATTGTAGCAATAAATTTGGCATTAGTATAAAATATACATAAGCTAATTTAAAGGTTCTTATGTAATACAAAGCAAAGAAAAAACAATTCGTTGATACATAAATTTTTGTACCTAAAATACTTATCATATATGCCAGCGCGCTATTAGTTCTGCTTGCATTTTTACCATCATGGTAAATGGTTAATTTGAACCACATTAATATAATTTATTTTATCAATCAGTCCTGTAAACTTGGTGAATCCGTTAAAAGTGTTTGGACAGGAATTGGTTCCACCGCTTTTCGACTTTTTGGTAATCGATCCATTTACGAACTATTCATATACGGACTTTCTTTTGTGTTCTGGTTAGCACCATCTGCTGTATTTGCAGCTCCATTTACATTATCTTTCTGTCCACTTCAATTATTATTTGGAGCCAATCTATTTGTGAAAACTTGTGCCGCAATAGTATACTCATTTGGTGCTACAAATATCGCACATATATGTTTATCTGTATTCCTTCTTATTATAGGATTCGTCGAAAATATGATACAGTTCCCATCGACACTAAATCAACACAACTTTTCTGCATGTTTCCGTTTTCGATTTATTCACTCGTTTTCGAACCACTGAAATTTTATTTATAATAGCTCATTCTGCATACGGACTTTTTCTCACAAGTGCGATATTTAAAGGAATTTTAATAGCATCTTGTTGTGGATATATGGTTCTAAATTCGTATGGGAGACTTTCCATTGAAACATATACATTTTTGTGGCGTTTTTAATGGTATCATTTATTGTCGCATTGGTACTAACCTTCCTGGCGAACATTTGTCTTGAAAATTCAAAACGTTTTATTAAAGTTTGGAGCTTACAATTGCACAAGACAAGACAAGAACATAAGAAACTTTTGCTAGCTTGTAAGCCCATAGGCTTCATTTTAGGACCATATGGTATAGGTAGAGCTCAACTTGGTTTGCTAATTTGTGATGATATTATACGAAATATGGTAACATTGATTTTATTGGATTCGTCTTTTATTGGATTTTGAAATAGTATAATCTTAAATTGCAATGGTAAAAATATATATTTTAAATTCATTTAACGTACCAATGACATGGTACAACATGACTATGTTTTACTACAACATGATTTATTAGTGTTCTTATTATATTCTTTTTAATTGTTATCTACTTTGTAGTGTTGAATGCATATCCATCAAAATTTATTTGTACTTCTTCTTGGGTAAACAGAAAAAGTGTCGAAAGATTAGTAGGTTGAACGTATTGAAAGTTATTTAATTATGAAGATAAAACACCGAACGTATTATAAGTTTTAGTTTCGATTTAGGAAAACACTGTCAAGTTTTTTACAAAAATCCTTCCAAATATTTCGTTAACTTAGTTTTAAAATATTCTCTTATATATTGATTTTAAATCTAGCTTATTATTTATGGATTTTAAACTAAACTAGAGAAAGAAATATGTTGCATTGTTGGAATTAATGTTGTACTTGGGCTTCTTTACATGCAATGAGCATACACTCTATTTATGCAAAAAAAATCTGCCCAGTCTAACAGTTAATGGTAAATTCTGTGTGTCCCTTTCTCTTTCCAAATGTGCATATCAAAAACCAGCAGTACTTTTTATCCGTACTTCCATGCACGAGTAAGTCATAGCCACTTCAGATGAATACATATAATAAATCCCTATAAATATTTTAATATAAAATTAACCTATGTATGGAAATTAAGTTTATGAACTATTTACTTAACTTCAGTATTGCAAGCATATTTTGCTCTTTCTACATTCGTATTTCTACTATTCCATTTTTCGTTTTTTTTTCAAAACGGTATGTTTAGTAATATTACGTGGATGTTAGATGTGGTTATATATATCAGTGTGTTCCCTGTTTAAAAAGCGTATTCACTATTGTTTGTATGTTTAGATACTTTGTATTTTATATCTATTTTGATTTTTTTCTTATAACACTGCACGTATTAATAGATGCTTCAAATATTTAAGGTAGGAACGGTGCATATTGATTAACAACAAATATAATTGGCACGAAGACGTCAGTTTTTTTAATCTGCTTCATTATCAAATTGATTTATCTGCTTGTGGTGCCACAACCCATCAAGTCTAAATTTAGTCCACGGAATGTCTTTCTGCAATTTAACCATTTAATTTTAATAGACTGTTTAAAATAACCTTTTGTATAATAATACGATAAAGAAGGTTTTATCAAAAAATAGAGTTATAACACAAAATCTCATTATTTTTGCACTTTAGTCTTCCTTTGTAGCTATATGATTATCTTTTAATGAATTTTTGCCCTTTTTGTATAAGCCATTTTAACATTTACGTAAAGAAGGTCACATGTTTAATAATGCTTATGTCAATCAGTTTCCAGTGCTCAAGCAAATTGCAAAGCCGTTAAGCGTTTATTAAGCCAAATTTTGCAGCTTACTCAAATACTATTATTATATAGTATTTGTATTATATTAAGTATATACGACAAATACAAACAGTTGTGTTCTTTTCTTTAATCAAACAATTCAAAATATACATAAGATATATTTATTCGCTAACAAACAAAAACGGCATAACATTTATACCAAAGAAAACATACAACTGCTATACTAATCTTATTTTAAATTGTCACTTAATTTTAATTGAAAATACAACAGCGGTGGATTTTTAGAGAAATTAAAAAATCCAATTCAATGCGTAGCTACTTCAGCAATTCAGCAATTTCTGAATCTAATGAAAACAATCTTACATCTATTATACTCCTCATTGATCAATCCAGTTGTCGATGAGATACATTTGAACCATACTTAAAATACTTCCGATTGAATAGCATATTCTACAATACCTTAATAAGTACTTAGCCACACATTATTTCAACGAATCCTTGGCATATATGATTCCCATATAATTTGACGCCCTTGTCATTGACGACTATACAATTGAAGTACTAATATTGTACAGTGAGCTGTATCAAACGTATACCACTCAGCAAACATTCCCAAGAAAAAATCGATAGATAACTTTTAATTTCTTTTCGTGGTAACTAAAAGTGTTTAAACTCTGCTCAATCTTATCAAATATATATAGTGCAAATATAACGTACTAATAACACCTCATCTACCAATACTAAAAAATATATAACCAAAATGTCACTTACATCAGGTGCCTTTCAAGTACACGTATTGTTCAATAAATTTATTCCAACCCCATACTACTGCAATCCTGCCACTCAACGCTTCGAAATCAGCAAAAGTTACAATAAAAATTTCTTTAAAACATATCGAATTATTTCATTGTATGGAACCTTGTTTGTAATCTTCCCGATTTCTATGATTCGATTTACCTGGCTTTGTTCACATTGGAAATCCTATTCGAGTCATAATGTCGACCAATTTTTCATATATGGGATGTTAATATGTGGTATGACAATTTTTGCTCCAGTATATAATACATTTAGATCACAAAGTGAACAAATTATACTCTTAATGAACCAAGTGTGTCAGTTAGGGTCATTTCCTAAAAACAGTGTGGATCAAATATTTACCATCAATGTTCCGATTTTTGGTAAACGTACTCCCCGGGAATTGTTTCCCGTATTTTTTTCCGTGCCATTTACGTTTGTGCCACTGGTTGTCTTTTATTCCCCATTTGCATTCACCTACCTTCCACTTCAACTAGTGTTTGGACAGTCAAATTTGATAAAAGTTATAGCTGCAATATATTATAGTTTTGCTATAGCCTACGGTACAACAAATATTTTGTCTGTTCTCTTAATAATAATTGTGTTTTTAGAAAATATAGTTTCGTACCTGTCAACTATATGCTCTAGAGAGAAATTTGGTGGTTCAAGGTTATATTTTCTGGCTTGTGTCACAAGATTTAGAACTGCTCAGATGATAATTAAATTTAGCAATGATATATTTAACCCGATTCTGACAACTTTCATGTTTGCAGGGATTTTACTAATTTCGTGTGTGTCGTACACGACTGTTAAAATGTACAATCGATTAAATTTAGTTGTATATTTAGCTTGTCCTATTGTAACAGTTATTTGTTTTGTGACAGTAATTTTGTTATCATATCTGGCCAATATGCCTTACGTCAAGTCAAAATTATTTAGCAAAAATTGGAGCATGCATCGGGCGAGAAAGGAAGATCAGAAATTACTGATGACATGCAAGCAATTTGGATTTCAGCTTGGTCCGTATGGAACTGTGACAGCTAAGCTGGGTTTGCTTGTATGTGATGACATTGTGCGTAATACTGTAACTATGATTTTATTAGATTCCGTATAGCAAAAAATTGTTCTTGCAAAAGTTAAATTGATGAATGTTAAGTTAAAAAGTTAAATTAAATTAATTATCTTCAATTTGAAGAGTTGCATTATTCGGAAACAAATATGGCAACAGATAAATGTGGATCAGATTCTTCATAGCATGCCCATGATTAAGGGGAAGCTTGGTTATCTCGTCCAAAATGGCTTTATTTGTTCTGCCCCCGGCGAAAGTATACTGTTTAAATTCATGGCATCTCGTGGAGGTTCCAAGTGAATTCTATATGATATGGAGTAGCGTCTTGAATCTCATCAAAAAATTGGTAATTGATGGTCTAGTTTATCATGCTTTACAATATGCGATAAAGAACATTTAGAATTTTAATTGGACATTATTCGAAATGGAATGAAGAATAACAGATATGCTTAAAAATTATCGAAAGTCGTATAAGAGCTCAAAGACTAAAACGGGAACGCCATGAGTCTTAAGAGTCACAAAATTCACAAGAAGCGTCAAAAGAAACGCTACATGATAATCCTGGAATTATATCCGGTAAGCAGAATAACTAAGCTATTTATGATTATTCTGGAGAAGTAACAGATAAAAATGCAATTTATACAAGAGATAATGCTGAAATACTGAAATTGGCTATAAACTTGTGAAAAAGATTGGAAGTCTCGTCAGTAATTATAAAGACAAGAAAACTAGAAGTCAAGCTGTGATCTACGAATGGCCATGTAATGGAAACGAAAATGAAACCTGTACAGGAGTATACATTGGAGAATCACGAAAAGGTATAGAAACTACATCTACACAACATTTGAATCATGCGAAAAATGGTAGCATCAAAGACTCTGCTGTTGCTGACCATGCTTGTGTAAAAGGACATGTTTTTGACCTATCAAAAATACAAATCATTGAGAAAGAACCGAATACCTTGTGGCTGAAAAGTCAAAGAAGGTCTCTATATTCAACGAGCTTATAATATCATTAATAAGAATGGCAAGTCAATGAATTCTATCTGGACTCACATCCTAAAGAAAAAAATTCACATGAGAAGTTCCCTACGAACCTCAAATAAAATTGTACACGGATTTCGTGTTATGATTAGAATTGAATTTAAATAATTGACAATGTAGTTTAAATGCTCAGATTTTATAGTTATATGTGTATTTCTTTGAAGAAGAAAATAGTAATTTCCGAAAGCTTGGAATAATTTTTTTTTATCCCTACCACTTCAAACCCGTGATCTCTATAATGACTATTATAGAATACTTATTGTAAGCAATAGATCAATATGGATTTAATAAAAACGATTTTTTTTGTGGCTGGCATTACAACTTGCATAGTGGGTTTTCTTAATTTGATTCCATTATTTGAAATTAGTACCATGCCAAGAGTTGTTCTTTTCTTATTTATGTTAAACTCGTATACTTATTATTCCGGTAAACTATTTATGTCAACCGTTGCAAATAATGTTTTCATATAAAATACTAATAATTGAGCACAGTTCCAACTATGCTTACAAAATTTTAAGAACATCATACAATCCTTATCATAATGCAAGCAACATAACTCAGTGTTCGGCATGCAAAACCAAATATAATAAATAGTTAATGTTTTCATCCGTTGACATCATTAACTTTGGCATGAACTAATATAATCAATACTGCGACGCGAGCAAGATAATGGATTTTTGTAATTATATTCATGTAATTTATTTTTTCTGTTTTGTCTTGAGCAGGAAATATACATGAAATATAGAATGTTTTGCATTGCAAAAATCTTATCATGGTAAAATGTTTGAATATTGTTTAAAATTACATTTTGTATAATTATATGATAAAAGTCGTTTTATCAAAAAAATTAGTTATAACGCAAAATCTCATTTTTTATATTTTATTCGACTTTCAATATATATAGAATAGTTATATACTTAATTACCTTTTAATGATTTTTTTGCCCTTTTTGTATAATCCATTTTAACACTTACGTAAAGAAGGTTACATGTTAATTAATGTTTATGTCGATCAGTCTCCAATACTGAAGCAAATTATAAAGCTCAAATACTATTATTAAATATTATACATACGATAAATTCATTAGCATATACGAAAGATTCAAGCATTAAATTCTTTTTATCAATCAAACACCACAAAATATACACAGGATATATTTGGTCACTAACAAACAAAAAACGGCATAACATTTATACCAAAGGAAAAATACAAAATATTCTATCCTGATAAGTTTCTTATTTGTATTAACCTTGTCACCTTTCGTTTCTGGAAACGAGCGAAAATTCAACCTGGTCCGATTCGAAACTGTGCCTAGTAAATTTTCAAAATGTCAAGTAAATTTACGAAACTACGATGTAAGTTCTTCCTTAATGGACACATCCTTATAGAACTAAACGAAAGCACCTACCCGGATGGAATTGAATAATCCTACAAGTTTCAAATTTCACTTGGTTTGTTATGCTGTAATTCACTTGATAATCAAAAACAGCGGAAATAAGTGCAAGACATTTTATAATCACCAACACACGAGTGGTACGAACAGTAAGTTTACAAATATTTTCCAAAACATGTTTTTTCCACAATTTTTTCAAACTTTTGTTTTCATTACAGAAGGCCACAAATGGACACAAAAACTCGTTTTAATATTCATGTCAGCCTAAACCAAAACACTGCTGTCTCAAACTATATCGCCATATGAGCAAAAAAAGTGGCAAGTGTAACCGTAACTTTTCACAAATTCGCTTACTTATTCAAATTGTTACTAACAATCACTTTTAAGCAAGACATATCTAGTTTCTTGTCACAAGTTTGGCTAAATTAGCTTTCAAAAAATGTAAAACATAGTAGAGTTACATTTGAAAACTACGTAGTACTTACTAGAAGTATTACTTGGATTTTATTCTGTAAACCTAGTTACCAGCATTTACCATAAAGTTTGTCGTTAGTCAATAAAATCAAAATATAAAATTTTACAGCACGATATTTGATTACCGTCAAGTCAACCAACTTGCAAAGCAACAGCCCCTTTTCTTTGAACATATAAATATTCGTGAATACAAAATAACTTCTTAAACTTCAATGCTCCCTTTATTATTTACGATCAATACAATATAAATAAATTCAAAATCTATGAAAACTTATGGTAGAGTTCTCATAATACAAATAGTTTCTAAGTTCAGCTTACATAGAACTTTGCTACACGTGCTTTTATTTCTAACGTTAAGTTTCCCTTCATATTTTTTTAAACATGGCTTTATACATATATCAAAAAACATATTTAGTCCCACCGTCCGATGTAATTTCGTAACTTATTTTTCATAGTCGTGAAAGATATTTTTTTTATAGCAATCGAAATCGATAATAAAGTAATTTTTTCTTCGGTAGAAATATTTAACGTTTAAAAAATCAATAAA
>JAQFZG010005694.1:0-10031 GCA_034695465.1 Entomobrya nicoleti
ATTCTCTTCGTGACACAAACGAGCATTTCCCAGCAGGCGTCCTTTATTTCAACTGTGCAATTTAAAATTATATGCGATGAAATAGCAAGCTGAAAAGCTGGAATATTTTGATGCTTTAAAATGAAACCACAATGCGGTGTGTGTTCTAAGAAATGTTATAATGTACGTACACCAAGGTGACAGGATGACATCAGTAAACAGAGTTTATTGCACAAGCGATGGTCTTATTTACAAGCGAAAGTATAACCAAAAATGTCTAGTTCTCCTTTCCCATACAAGGAAACGCATATAGGAGGAATAACCCTTTAGGAGGAATAAAAAATGAGTTGAATAAACTATATACGGTTGAAAGTGAGTGGTCGGAATTTTCTGGGTTGTTTTGTAACATGACTTTTTTTAAGAGACTCATAGTGTAGATGTCTTTCACGCGTAAATGTTTGGGGCTGACTGGGTTGTACTACTCTTTTTACTGTCTCATAGTTTTATCATTTAGACAACCTAAGGGTACGCAACAAATGACTGATGACATTAATGATTTTTTTCAAAGCATTCATTAAGATCTTTATTTTCACATGCACGTCAATTAACAAATTAAGTGGAAGTTGAAATTAGTTTTAATTGCGATATTCTAAGAACTCTAAGTTATATTTATGTATCTAGTCTGTATCGCTTAATCAAAAGCCTTCAATTTATGTATTCCCTAGCTGGGATACAAAATATACACCGGCCCATTTTCTTGTGCGAAGGAAAACGAAAAGTTCACATTGGAAACATTACATAATATTTTAAAAGCTTTTTTATATCACTAATTCATCATATGGAAGAAATTTACGCAGTCAAAAGTAAAAAATCAAAAATCACGCTTCTTCACTTTTTTTTACCTTCGAAAAAATCGATTTCTCCTGAGCTCCCAAAGTAAACTAAACAAGCTGCCAAACAATCCAACAAGCAAAATACCAAATGATCCTTGGAAGTTAATAAGTTTAAGTGATTGAGGTTTTTTCGTATCCTTATCCTTCTGAGTTTTCCTGCTTGTAATGATTGTGGTATTCTGCCAGGTTTCCAATCTCCTTGTCAATCTCAGCCTCATTTTATCCAAATCCGCCCATTTTTTCATCAATCCCATTTCATATACATTACTCACAAAATAGCTAAAACTTTCTCTGAATATGGATCGCTTTTTCATTACTTGTGTCAAAGGAATAAAATTAATACCTTCATTAGAACCTTGAAAAGATATCTTTCCACTGTTATCATTAAATTCAACTGCTTGATCGAAATCTAGCAGGAAGTTCCATGATATGCATGCATAATTCTGCTTTGCTACTTTTCTTAAACAAGAAACTCCATCGTCGTCTTGTTTCATTTTTGAATGAAGCCGTTGCATCATTGGCGACCTTGAACTTTTAAAAATTTCCCCTCCTATACCTAGAATGAACAATTTTGGAGCTCCCCAAGCAAAATTCTTGCTTTCCACAAGCGTACTGAATTTATCTGGAATATAATCTTCTGGAGTAGGAATGGTAAGTAATGAAGTTAGCTTGGATGTATAGGCAGTCGCCAATATCCAAGAACATTGTAGCCAAACTATGAAAACAATGTTACCTCCAATCCCAATATTTTCTCTGAAAATAACTCCTTGGATAAAAATTATTCTTAACATTTTAAATACTACCTCTGCGAATGCACTCAAATGTTCAGACAAATTCCATTGTTGATGAGCTACCACTTTATTCCCATACAAAACTACAATACTTAAACAACCAACGAATACCCCTGTAAGTAACCAAGTTGAAAGGGTGAAAGCTTTATAGATAGCCTTCCAGGAAATAACTACGATAGGTTTTCGTGTCACGAAAACAATGGATACATATTCGAAGCTAGGAAGAAAATCAGCGTGCCCATATCGGTTAACATCTGGAGCAGCTACAGATATTTCAGCATGCCCCGAAATCACGTCACCTAAGCATCCCACCCATGTGCCGTTTTCTAAACGTGTGCCTGTTAGCGAACCAGCGGCATACTTTCCGAATCCCGAACAAAGAAATTTGTTTGTAGTAAAATTTAATTTTGTGAAAATTGTCTCTGTGTAGTCCTTGAAGAAACCTCTTTTTGCAACTACTTTACCAAATGAATGTACTTCCACTTCGTAGACGGGCTTGTAGAGATGTGATATAGCCATCTGTAATTTATGTCCATAATAGTTCCAGGTGAAATCGAGTAATGAATTGACGACATATTTATTATGTAACGGCAAGTTGATAATTTTGCCTCGTTGATTTGGGCCTTTTCCAGGGAAAAATGGAGAAATCATAACTTTCTCGATCCTTTCTTGGTGTTGCGCAACTTTTTCATACAAACACACTTTAAATTTTACTAATGTCTTGATTTCGGAGAACAGTAATTGTTCGCACACGCTTGAATCTTTAGCAAGAAACAGGAAAAAGTCCTTGCTTCTGTGAATGGATCCTTCATGATTGTCGTGAAGTTTGAGCATTTTAATAAATTTGCTTTTTATTAAGTTTTGAACATTGTTATTATTTTCGTAACGCCAATCTGTTAGAAAAATGTTTAATAGAGAAGTATGCTTATGTCTGAACGATGTTTTTTGGGACAATGCTAAGTTTTCCTCAACGAAAATTACTGGGTTTATGTCATTCAATTTCTTTACGAAAATATTAGTTGATGTAGACTTTAAACTAGAATCAATTAGGTATACGGCAAGTGTACCATGTCCCTGTAAACTATCACTTCTTTGGATTATTTGACTGGTCGTTTGAAAGAGAAATTCATGTTTGTGTTGTTGTGGTTCTAATGGAGTCAGGGGTATTTTATTTAAATGTTTCACTGGTTCAGTTGATACAATTAAAGTAAAAGAGCTTAAATTAGCAGTAATCAAAATAAAATAATTTAAAAAATTCAATAATTTCATGTTGGGTGAAGTGACTTGTACATGTCACATGTATTATAATGAGAAAATTTTATACGAAATGTTGCTACTCGGTATTTAAAAAAGGTATGTCATTGTGAACACTTTCTTTGTTTAAATCTTCTTTTTCCAGCAAAATTTAACCAATTTTCACATTCAATAATATTGTCTTAAATTTCCATTTAAAACGTCCAGTACGTTCGTGTGAGGGAGTGAACACGATTTCTAATGAGGTATCTATTACAAGCATCGTCAATTAAAACACTGGCTATCAAAATAAATACTCCACGGCATTGGCCACATAGGTATTAGAACATTGTCAATGTAAGTCGTCTACTGTCAAACGAATTGCAATAAGCATTTTTGAAAATATCGACGTAGTGTATCCCTCCTTGGGACCGCTTATAGCATACTATTTATCGTTTATTGGACCGAACTAAAGGATTAGACAGATATGATATAATAGATAGCTGTTAATTCATTATATTTTGAATTCGGCTTAATTATATGTTTAGTATTTTTAAAGGTTTACAATTCGAAGACCTTCATCGAGCCAAACGGGAAATATGTACACGTCCACACAATTGCTTTGAAAGTTAGGTTTATAAAAGACATCATGAAAATTGTAATGCAGATTTATAAAAAGATTTTCCTCCAAATTAAATTTTTCGTAAGTTTCATAATGGGCTTTTTATCAGCAGTATGCCAGTATTTAGCTTTTTATAAGTTACATGACACTATCTTGGATTTTATATAAATTGTGTTACAACCTCTGTAAAAGTCAAAAATAGATTGAATGCTACTTTATATGATAAGCTTATGCTCAACAAAACGAAAACCTAATTATTTCTTCAATAATGATGTATGCATGTATGTATATTTTGCCAAAAAAAAATCCAATATTAATATCAGGATATTGATTGTTCTTAGGAAATTAAGTTGCAATGATAATAAAACTTCCGCGGTCGTAGCTTAAGCTTTTCTGGAAATATTTTTCTTTGATGTAAAACTTGATTTATCAACATGAAATGGATTCTAGGTCTCTAAATTTGAAAAATGGGCTAACACCTCGATTATCATATGTCCTCAATATAGTCATACTGAAAACAGGTTACAAAAACGTAATTTGACGCCATGCAACTTTCAACTGTATCATCCAACTCCACTCTCCAATTTCTTCAAGATGGGATATTTTGAGCTTTGGAATATCGATTCGATACCCCAAAGGCACAGCAAAAATTCAAAGCCTCATATTTTTAAGCTGGTGTTACATACTTTAAAACGTTTTGATTCAAACAAGCTTTTTAAAGTGATGAGAAATTGTCTTGATTTCCCATATGATCATTAATGCCTTTAATTTTGAGTTAGACGTCGCCCTAATTTAACCCAGGAATTTAATTTTATTGTTATTACCCAGTCTCTAAGAATTCATTTTATATCTTCTAGCTTGGAACAGTGCACAGATCATGAATTTTCTCCTATTTGTATCGTTTATTCCATGTAAAATTACTGGAAGTATAGAAACTTTCGGTCGCAACAAATACTACAAGTTGATCATAACATAACTTTGTAGCACCAAAGCGATTTTGTAACGACGATTTCTAGAAGATCAGATAATATAACAATCTCCACCTCTTCCATGCTCCCGAAAAAGAATACAAAGTAATCTCAGTCACGCTTTAAGACGATACCATCTTGGTTATTGTGTTCCTGGGCTAGGATTAGATATGCTTCGGTGAAACTGAAACTGAAAGAATTCGATTCCGCCCATGATTTGATAACCAGTTGACAAGACTAGTGTGCTTCTGGGCAAAATATTTATGATGAGTTCACGGTTGGTGGACGTGTACAGTACAATACCAACTAACTGGTTCGAGCTATCTGAGAAAATTACATTTGTTTTGTTGCCATTAATAGAAATTTGTGTTATTACTCAAAAGAGGAAGTATTTTTGAGATGGCGAATTGGCAATGGGATATGTATGGGAACGAAGGAGTATTCATACAGCGGCGATTAGATTCGAGATTTAATATATTTATTATGATTGTGTAATCAAAAACAAAATGCATGCGAATTGCGAACTTCAGTGAATGTTATTTAATGTGCTCATGTATAAATTTTATGACTTATAAACATTGTTTGCATGTGTGGTCTATTGTGTTCCTTCACTAACTAGTTTCGTTGTTTAATATGCTTTTTGGAAAAGAAACTACTACAACGGTCTTTGAAATCGAACTGATTTGAGAAACGACGAAATGTTTTATCTTCACTAAAATCAATTTTATAAATTCCACCGTAAAATATTACTTACAACAATTTATGTTTGCTAAACTTTGGCACATGGTAAAAGGGATGAACAAACATATTTGTAGATAAAGTCATTTTGTTTTCAGTGGAACTGAACACGATTAATGAAATCATAAGATTGGAGATGTCCCTATTACATTGTATTTTTGGTCAGTAGATTATAAATGCTACATTAATTGTGTTACATATCTAACAGAAAACATAATAACATAAACATCAAGTACGCACGATTTTTATTTTCAAACACGGAATTAAAAAATTAATTACTAATGTTGAATGTGTATCATAGCATAGCAAATACCAACATATTAAGCAATTTTTGTAAAAGTGGTATACTTCATCAATCTGACTCTTTTATCATTAATCCTTATGTACAAGAATATTCTATTTTTATATTCTATTAAAAATAGAGTTACAAATCCCTAAAAAATACATTTAAATTTCTTCGAACTAAAACTAACGAATATTTTCATTAAAAGCGATATGAATCTTTAGGTTTCAACATAAATAAAATACATTTATTTTAAACCAGATAAACAGCAAGGTATAAACACAATTGCATCTTATTCGTTTGAGATTCTGAGCATTCAGTGTGGTTTGTCCAGAAAAAGTAGCTTTGTTTTTGTGCTTTTCTGTTTACAATATGTTAGCTTCAAACACAGGAAAATCAAGTTTGAGATGTTATTATAATTAGTTCAAGTACATACGTTCCTAATAACAGAGTACAACAATAGTACTACAACAGTTCCACTCTAAGACATCAGTTTTCGTCTGCAAGCAATTGTTATAACTCATTTTAACTGCATTGATATAGTACATATTACCTTCACTTAATAATTTTTATGCATAAAATTTATTCAGGACAGGATAAATATAGTCAAAATAAAATTACTGGAGTAATGATTGTTAAATTACTGTAATCATTGTGTTTCAACAGCAGAAAGAAACATTATCCCAGAATTGATCACGCCCATTAAAGTAAAGAAAAAATGTATGTTGCTTTATATCTAGAAAAATAAGCTTTCTCGCTGACACCACAGAACTGTTTTATAACTTGTACCGTTGCCCATAAATGTATCACTTGTAATCGTAGTATGTTACTTTGTAAAATATTTTCTATAAAGCATTGTGGTGTGTCAAAATCGGTAAAGCTTTAGTCTGCCGACATTACATAGCATGGAATGCGAACCCTTTAAAAAACCTTCAGAAAAGAAAGAAAAGAGATCATTTAAACGCTTGGAAATTTTTAACCTCCGAAATATAAAATTATGGTGTTTAAAAACAATCATGAGCAGATTTAAATTCATAATTTTTTTGAGATGTTAGAACGTAAATGCACTTTAGTATTAATTTGCATTTAATACCCGCAGCCTTCGTCCCGTCACATTTTCTTACCATGGTCCTGGTGTGTAAAAATGATTCCTGAATTTGTAAACAAAGAATAGACTAGCCAGTTGTAAACAATAATTTTAATACTTATTTAGTCCCGTCGTTTATGAAAAAATTTTATACGCGGATAATTACATGAGTGTCAGGTATGCACGCACGAATTAATTCATTTTTTTGTTTTTCTGTTGCCAAAAATGAATTCGAGAAACTATTTTTGCTTTGGTAAGTGGAAATTTTATCATGAAGTGACGCCTTTTCCCAGACACATGTGCGTTATTTGCTGGAGATTGTATAAGTAGGTATTATAGATGGATAGATAATGCTTTATTTATAAGAATTTTTCTCTGATAAGACAGGTGTTATTTCAAACAAAGATGAATTATTATGGCATTTGCGTATCGTTTATATGAATTCAATCAAGCCATTGTACTTTTGTAATGGTATCATTTACGCAGGTATATAAAGAAGTATATTTGGCAAGAAACTTTTTTTACCAGCTTCAAACTAATGTTCACACATTCAAAATGTATGTATTTGAAAAAATACTTGCTATTATTTGTATGTACAAAAAAAATCTATTAATATATCCGGAGGCATTCCTACCCGCGGAGGTCTTTCATTTTGCTTTCTACTTAGGTTGACGCAACAAAAGAAATAAAACTGGGACATTTAATGGAAAATCCGAAATCCATAAATTTCTGAAAATTAAATTGTGCTCGTCTTTCTATGCACTTCTTTCGTGCAAACATGAGTACATGTACGCGAATTGTTTTATTTTTCAGTAATTTTTCAATTTTATTCATTGTTTTGGGCGTCATTTCGAAAGGTCTAGGGGATCAGGCAGTGTTTTACGATGAACCTAACTACGAAGGCAAGTTGTCAGATCAGAGTTGATACTTTTTGTTTTTGCTACTTCTAATTTGTAATATGATAACAATATATGATCTACATATTATTATATAAAATTAAAATTTACAGGAAGTTTATTCACATTAAGTGCAACGGGTGGATGTTACAATTTCAAGCCTAAATGGATTGACAGAATATCGTCAGCTCAGGTTCAAGGTGACTCTTGTATGATTGCATGGAAAAACGGAAATTGTAATGGTCAATCAGTTAAGCTTCTTCCAAGCTCAGGCCTAACAATAAACCTTGAAAATGTGTCTTTTAATAAGAAAATTAAATCGATTAGTTTGTGCACCGAAATAAGTTCTCGTCCAACGATTGATATTGGAGATAGAATGTGGAACCCTACAAAAACTAGTGCTGGTGTCGAACAATCGAATTCAGGTATTGATTTTAATACATTTTTGTGATGTTAGATATAAATAGCATTATAAACAAGACCAAGATCACATTTATAGTATGGTAATGATAATTCGTATGTCACATATACCCTCTAATATAATTTCAATTACAGATGCACAAGCTAGACAACGCGTTGAACTTAACTTCTATGATGAGCCCAATTTAAAAGGTATGTAGTAGTAATCAAGTTAGAAGATGTAATCTGTTGAAAGAAGAAGTACACGAATTAAAAGGAGAAGGTCATGCAATTCAGATACAGATCAATTAAAATTGTTATGTTTAGGGAGCTCTTTGTCTTTAACAAGCAGCGGTGACTGTTACAACTTCAAAGCAAGATGGATGAACAGAGTTTCGTCGTTAGATTCTGGAGGAAAATGTTTGAATATTTGGAATACTCTAAATTGCGAAGGAGTTCCAGCCACATTGTGTGCTGGATCCGATGAATATAATCGGAATCTAGATTTGATTGGATATGATAAGCGGATAAAATCGGTTAGACTTTGTACTAAGCCGTTTTCTACTGCTAATTATGACGACAGGCCAAGCATGATAGCTGAAAATAGAGGGGGTTTAGATGAGTTTAGGAACAATCCCGGTAAAATCGATGGCTCTTTTGAAATGCCAGAACCCCAATTCGACAGTGTGACAGGAGAAGGTAAAAGTTAAAATAGAGAGAATGGCAACATAACAGGCATGAAAATTTGTAGTAATATGTATGCAATATGACGAAAATATATGTACATGTGTGTGTAGATATTATAAAAACTGCTCTATTTGAACACAATCAACTTCGACAACTGCATGGAGTTCCGGATATCAAGTGGGATTTTAAGGTGAATGTTCTATCATTCGACTAAAACAATTAAATACTATAACAAACCTGCCATTACATTTAAATATTAATGTTATATTAACGTATGCAAAGCTACAACATTTGGCACAAACTCATGCTGAATGGTTGGTCAGGAACAACAAATTCGAGCATTCCAGTAATGACGATCTCGGGGAAAATATTGGTGGAATCACAACTACTGGCAAACTAGCTGCGTTGAAAGAAGCAATTCGCTTATGGTACAATGAAATAAAAAATTACAACTTTGATAATCCCCGGTACAGCGTTTTGGAAATCAAAGCAGGGCATTTTACCCAGCTTGTTTGGAAATCAACAACCCATATTGGTCTTGGTGTAGCATGGAACCCGAGGAGACAATGGTGATTGTTTATGTTAACTCTTTAAAGTTATACAAGCATGTATTAACATACATAATACATACTCTATCATTAGCGATTTTTATAGCGTTATAATTGATTCAAATTGTTTTTCAGGTACATTGTGGTTTGTAATTACTCTCCACCTGGAAATTATAAAGGGCTTTACGATAAAAACGTGTTTCGCCCCTTACAAAGCTAGACGTGACGTGTGTAGATTGTTTTACCACCACCGAATCTCATTAAAATGTAATAATAAAAATTAGTTGGACAGAATTTGTAATTATTTTTTTACAAAACAGTATTAAAAACAGGAAAACATTTACAGGTTTATAATGGACTATAGTATATTCTGATTGTACATATTATGATTATCCATCAATTGATATATATATACGTTCAAGTGGTAATGTTTAAAATGATGTTGTTTGTGTTTTACACACGTTTTGATCGTTAGTGTCTATGTAAAAGCTTAACATAACAACTTTTGTGGAGGAGGATAATTGTATGTTGCTTGTCCAGGATGTGAACCTGATTGAAACTAGAAACCTTACATGTTTCAATTATTTATATGCATGTTAAATGGCACTGAACAAGATAAGCTTGAAATAAGGAAATATTATTTTTCTTGCTTGAATACTTTAATATTTAATGAGCATCACATGTACTTGTTTTTCTCACTTCATATTACATATTAAGTCAAACAAACCGCATCCACCTAATAACAGATTGTGCATTTTATGCCTTCAGTGACATAGATGGGTAAAGATAGCTTCAAAATTTTGCTTTACATCTCATAATTCATTTATATCATTCCAAAAGGAAAATATGTGAACGAGCACTGAGCACTCGACACTATATCAATACACCATACAACAGGTTGTCTATC
>JAQFZG010005695.1:0-10030 GCA_034695465.1 Entomobrya nicoleti
AAAATCTTTACCTGCCTGCTAGCAGTTACAGGCAGTTACAGTTAACAGTTATAGCAGTTAGAAAACTCCCAGCTCTAATTCTTCTTCGTCTGCTTCCAGCGAATTTGAGTTTAACATGGGTAGGATAGAAAATAAGAGATAAGAAGCAGAGCAATGAGTTCATTATCAGAATGTGGCTTTGCTTGGCCTACATACTTGGAGCCGACAGTAGCAGTGACAAACGACAAATCCTACAATTGAATCAAGATTACGTTTGGAAACACAAAATGGTAAAGCATAGTTACATAAAAATCTGTGGGTTCATGGAAACAGAAACTATTTAAACTACTTTTCAGAATAATCCCCCTTTTCCTTCCTCGTACTCAGCTTGATAACTTGCTTGACCCATTTCATCCATCCGCTTTCAAATAGCCAGGAAGTGGCATTCTTCGTAATAAGAAGAGTTTCAGAGTGGATAGTGGATCCGGGAGAATTGTTGGGAAGGACAAAGAGATTCGCTGCCAAGCCACGTGACGTCCCTTCAAATAAAATATTTAAAAACCAAAATTAACCAATTAAGATACAAAACTTCATAAAAATTATAATCACCACGCCCACTTGTGTTTGTAATCTCCCAGATGTTCTGGAGTTTCACCCATCCAGTGGTAGAGAAAACATTTTCAAGTTATTTGAAGGTCCCTTGTTGTCCTTTGAACATCGTGTTCATCTTTCAGTCACTTCTTCCTTTTGAATGCGCTACTCAATCGGAGCTTTTAGTCGACTCATTATGATGATAATTGTACACCTAGTTAATATGATTGAAGATTTTCAAAATACTACTTATGCAAGGACAATAAAATAATTAAATGGGTTTCAAGGTAATTAGAATTAATCATGGGATTTGGTTTTTCGTTTGATTTAACTTGCTTACCATTTTAATTCTGACTGGTAAATATTTCTCATTTAAATTTTTTAAAATAAAGTTGACGACTTTCAAATATTTTCCTGAATCCAACCAGAACCATTTCATTGTAGCCAGTTTGTAGAAAATCTAGCAAAACCGAGAACAATGTCAAAGTATGGAGTTTGGTTTTTCAAAAGTTTGGGAATGCTTTCCTGGATTTGGGAAACGAGACGAAAAAAGCGTAAAATATGTAAAATGGCCTAAATTAAAAATTATTTATAATTTTGGAATTCCAAAATTTATTGCTTTATAAATGGCACGTGAATTTAGGATGTTAAGGGTATTTTAGGGTGTTTCTAAAATTTTACAAACCAAACCACAGTTTTGAAATAAATGTTTTAAATGCTAGCACCATCACTACTTTTATTTCGGCTAAAAGGGGTAGCTAAAACCAAACGATGTATCATATAACCTCTGTAGTATAACTATTCGACCCGTATATTTCTCAAAGTTCATAAACACTTTAAAAAGTTCTATCCGAAAACTAACAAGCTCTTTCCTTATCATTATGGCTTGTTTTTCTGTATTTCAGTCAATATATTTGAACAAGCCAAGCCAAATAAAGAAAACAAGAGGGCGTGTGTACATAAACTTGTAAAGCTTGCTTCTTATCGGTGCTCGGTGGTGAGGGTTTTTGCCACGCAGGGTAAGGCTGCCCTGCGTGGCGTTCTTATCGGAGATCGGGGCGGGAGAGTTTTTCTGCCACGCAGGGTAAGGCTGCCCTGCGTGGCGTTCTTATCGGAGATCGGGGCGTGAGAGGTTTTTTGCCACGCAGGGTAAGGCTGCCCTGCGTGGCGTTCTTATGACTTTTAAAGCTTGGTATGGCATTTTTGGCAACAGCTAGTCTGGAATGGTGGAAACTTGGCTCCTAATTAGTTAGTAACCTTTAGAAATAAATATGTGTGACGTGTTAAATTTTGTCTGAGTGAGATTCTCGTTGCGTTGCCGACAGTGGCAGTGACAAAGGATTATACCTTGGAAGATTACATCTGGAAACACAATGGAAAACATAGTTACATGAAAATCTGTGGGATCATGGAAACAGAATCCATTTAAACTATTTTTCAGAATAATTTTCCTCTCCTACCACGTACTCCTCAGCTTGATAATTAGCTTGGCCTATTTCAATATTTTCAATCACCGACTTCAAACTTCGAAATAGCCAGCAAGGTGGAATAAGAAGAGTTTTCCGCCTTGACCATTGCTTTGTGAACTACTGCTCGCTTCACATTTTACTCCAACAGCTTGAACTTATGATCCGGGGCAATTTTTGAAAAGGAAATAGCGTTTCGCTGCCAAACCAAGTCGTTAAATATAATAAAAACAACCATTAGCCAATTAAAAAACAAAACTTCACAAGAAATATAAATAAAATAATCAATTAAAAAATAAAAGTGATTAAAATAATTTTAATTCCACAGCTTTCACGATATTATAAATTATAATTTTCTTTTAGTTAATTGGTCATCATGTGTATTTTGAATTAGCTAGATTGAATTTTTTAGTTAACTTATTTAAAGTTAGAAGTATTGAAAGTACGATACTGAAAAATGATGAGTAACAGCAACGAGAGAATATAACAAAATTAATTAAAACTCTATTATTATTTTTGATACATTGTACACTAATCTGTCCTTTTTTAAAGAGTTTTTGTTGTTGAGTTTGATGTTGACGGCGATTACTCTGTTGCAGTAGCAGAACAGCAAAAACTCCACCAGGAAATCCTTGTGTTTTCTAATCACTCTGATTTTCCGGGCAGAAGGGACAGCATTTTCAACTCTTTCGACGACCGGTTGGTCCTTTGAACATCTTGTTCATCATTTCCGCTTTCAGTTCCTTCTTCCTTTGAATACGGTCATCAGTCGGAGCTTTGAGTTGATTCATTATGATGATAAGTTGTACACCGAGTTAATATGATTGAAGATCCTGTGTCGAAAAATATAGAAAATAACGAAAGATTCATTATAACCCAATTATATTTTCATAACATTTTATTAATGCCACGTTGGTCCTCCTAGCAGCAGAATTACCTTTAACGCCACGCTGGAGCTGGAGGCGAAAGTAGCATAAGTGCCTGCCTGGTTAGGGCGGAGGAAGTACCATAAGTGTCAAGCTTGTTCTGGCGGCGGAAGTATCGTAAGTACCAGCGCAGTTCCGGCGGCGGAAGTAGCATTAGTTCCAGCCTGGTTCTGGCGGCTAAAGTAGCATTAGTGCCAGCCTGGTTGCGTTGGAACTGGCGGTTGTCAGTTTTTGGAACGTCAAATTTTTGAAAAACTTGCGGAAACGTGATAAGCATAAGGATATGGCTGGTCCTCCTGGCGGGAGCGCCATTAAAACCTTACTGCTACTGGCTGTGAAGTGACATAAGGCCATCGTTGGTCATCCTGGATGCGGTAGTGGCATTAAAACCAGGCTGGAACAGGCTGCGAAGTAGCATATGGCCCTCGCTGGTACTGGCGGCGGAAGTAGCATAAGACCAGCGCTGGTCCTCCTGGCTGCGGGAGTGGCATTTAAACCACACTGGTCCTGGCTGCGAAGTGTCATAAGGCCATCGCTTGTCCTCCTATCTGCGTTAGTGGCATCAAAACCAGGATGGAGCAGGTTGCGAAGTAGCATAAGGCCATCGGTGGTACTGGCGGCGGAAGTAGCATAAGGCCTTCGCTGGTCGTCCTGGAAACGGGAGTGGCATTAAAATCACACTGCAACTGGCTGTAAAGTTGCATCAGGCCATCGCCATCAGGGAATTGTTAAGTTTTCTCGTTCTGGGGACAGTGTTGTCCTTCTCGGAAGTTTGGAACGTGAGGGGTTTTTGCCACGAAGGGTAAAGCTGCCCTGCGTGGCGATCATATCGGAGGTTGGGACGTGAGGGGTTTTGCCACGCAGGGTAGGAGCGACCTGCGTGGCGTTCTTATCGGATGTCAAGTGGTAAGGTGTTTTGGCCATGCAGGGTAAGGCTGCCCTGCGTGGCGTTCTTATCGGTGTTCGAATGGTTCTCGTCGCCGTGCCTACAGTTGCAGAAGCAAAGAATAAGCCTGCAATTAAATTAAGAATAGCACAAGGAAAAAATACAAGCTCTGCAAGAATCTGGAAACAATGGTAAAATATAGTTACTTAAAAATCAGTGTGGTGAAGGGAACAAAAACCATTTAAACTATTTTTTAGAATAATCCTCATCTCCTTCCGCGTATTTCTCAGCTTGATAATTTGATTGACCCATTTCATTCATCCGCTTTGAATGAGCCACCTTTGATGGCGGAATCTTCAGGGTTTCCGAGTTTCCCCCGCCTTGACCATTGGTTCCTGCACTACTGCTCGTTTCTCATTTTAATTCAACAGCTTGAGTTCAAGCCAAGTCGTTTCAAATAAAATGCTAAAACATAAATTATCAATTAAAAAATAAAAAGCCTGTCAAAAATAATTATAATACAAACTCTGTTACACTTATTTGTTATCACCCTGATTTTCTTGGGTCGTACTCCAGGTGAAAGCGACAGCATTTTCAACTCATTCGACAATTAACTCCTGTTGGTCCTTTGAACACCTGGTTCCTCAATTCCGCTTTCAGTTACTTTTTTCTCTGAAAACGCTCATCAGTCGGAGCTTTTAGTTGATTCATTATATGAAAAAATGTGCGGGTTATAACAAGTCTTTAGTTTTTCTGTATTTTTTGACGCTGGGTCTTAACTCGGAGCTAACTATAGTGGCATCGGAAGTATCATTAAAGCCACACTGGTTCCAGCGGCAGAAGTAGCATAAGCGCCAAGGGTTGGGCTTCCAGACGGCGGACGTAGCATAAGCGCCAAGTGGTTGGGCTTTCAGACGGCGGAAGTAGCATAAGCGCCAAGTGGTTGGGCTTCCGCGCGGCGGAAGTAGCATAAGCGCCAAGTGGTTGGGCTTTTGGGCGGCGGAAGTCGCATAAGCGTCAAGTGGTTGGGCTTCCGGGCGGCGGAAGTAGCATAAGCGCCAAGTGGTTGGGCTTATAGGCGGCGGAAGTAGCATAAGCGCCAAGTGGTTGTGCTTTCGGGCGGCGGAAAAAGCATAAGCGCCATATCTTTTGGCTTCTTAGAAATGGAAGTAGTATTAATGCCACATGAGTGCCTGCCCGGCTTTGCAAGGATCTGTTAACTTCTATCGGTTAATGCATACTTCCTGAAAATTCGAATTTTTTGGTACGCTATATATTAGTGTCATTTTTGGAAGAGCGCTTGTTGTTGAGTTTGATGTTAACGGCAATTCCGCTGCTGGGGCCGTGGGGCTGAAGTATCATAAGGCCGTCGCAAGTAATGGCGGAAGTAACATTAGTACCCCGCCGTTCCATAGGATAAAATATTATTAAGCGATCGCTGGCACTGGCGGCTGAAATTTAATTAGTGCTTCGCTTTTCCTTACAGCCGAAATAGCATGAGGCCGTTGCTGGTACTGGCGGCGAAAGTAGCATTGGTGCCCAACTGATCCCTAGGTCGGAAGTGGCATTAGTGCCCCGCTGTTCCTTGGGGCTGAAGTAGCATTAGGCTATCGCTGGTACAGCCGGCGGAAGCAGCAATAGTGCCCCGCTGTTCCTTGGAGCCGAAGTAGCATGATGCCAACGCTGGTACTGGCGGCGGAAGTAGCATGAGGCCAGCGCTGGTACTGGCGACGAAAGCAGCAATAGTGCTCCGCTGTTCCTTAGGTCGGAAGTGGCATTAGTGCTCCGCTGTTCCTTTGGTCGGAATTGGCATTAGTTCCCGCTGTTCCTTAGGTCGGAAGTGGCATTAGTGCCCCGCTGTTCATTGGGGCTGAGGTAGCATTCGGCCATTATGTAATTAAAAAAAAATAATACCTTTTTTGATTAATCGCGAGAGCAACTAGCTCCCCATTGAAATTTTACAATCTAATCACCTTTTTTTAACCGGAACTGAAATGAGATGATTTGATGGAAATTCTACCAGACAAAGCAGCACTGCGAACTGAAATTGACAATAAGAGTGAAAAATGTAAGTCGAAACCATATCAAATTGCAGTAAAAAACTACTACTGCTTTTTCCAAATTAGAATTAAGTAAATTAACCAACTAAAAATTAGTTAAAGATTAAAGTAAGTCCATCATTCTCCTTTGAACTACTTAAATGCTTGCGACTTCACCTGACAGGAAAATCAATGCCTGCACTGCACACTCCACCACTTTCCTCAACGCTCAAGCCACGAACAAACGCAAAAAGCTCAAAGTCAAAGCACCCAGCGCAACGCAAACAATGCTAAATATGAGAAAACAAAGAGAAATAAATATGAGGAATCCATCATCTTATTTGGCCAAATTTTGTTTGATGGTTGAAATTTTGCTTGGAGTTTTCATGAAAATCACTAAAATAAGATAAAATGATTTAAAATATGCAAATGAAGTAATATATGTTTTCTCTTCTTTTTCTTCCAAGTAAATTGTAAACGTCCAACTATCACGAGTAAAGAAAACCTGAATTTGAGTTTAGAGCACAAACAGCCAAATTATTTTAATGCATAATTTTCAAATTCCATAATTTTAGAAATTAAAAATCTATCTGGTGGAAGAAACAGAAACTATTTTTTCAGAATAATCCTCCTTTCCTTCCACGTACTCCTCAGCTTGATAATTTGCTTAACACATTTCATTGATCCACTTCGAAATAGCTACCAAGCGGAAATCTTCGTAACAACATGAGTTTTCCCGCCTTGACCATTGGTTCCTGCAATACTGCTCGTTTCTCATTTTACTCCAGGCTTCCTGGCAGCGAAAATAGCATAAGTGCTAAGTCGTTGGGCTTCCAGACAGCGGGAGTAGCATAAGCACTACGTTGTTGGTCCTTCTGGCAGCGAAAGTAGCATAAGGCCATCCCTGGTCCGCCTGGCTGCTGGAGTGGCTTTAAAACCACACAGGAAGTGGCTGCAAAGTAGCATAAGGCCATCGCTGGTCATCCTTGCTGCGGGAGTGACAATTAAAACATGCTGGAACTGGCTGCGAAGTAGCATAAGGCCATCCCTGGTCCTCCTGGCTGCTGGAGTGGCATTAAAACCACACAGGAAGTGGCTGCGAAGTAGCATAAGGCCATCCCTGGTCCGCCTGGCTGCTGGAGTGGCTTTAAAACCACACAGGAAGTGGCTGCGAAGTAGCATAAGGCCATCGCTGGTCATCCTTGCTGCGGGAGTGACACCTAAAACAGGCTGGAACTGGCGGTGGAAGTAGCATAAGGCCATCCCTGGTCCTCCTGGCTGCAGGAGTGGCATCAAAACCAGACTGGGGCTGGCGGCGGAAGTAGCATAAGACCATCGCTGGTCCTCCTGGCTGCAGGAGTGGCATCAAAACCAGACTGGGACTGGGGGCGGAAGTAGCATAAGGCCATCGCTGGTCCTCCTGGCTGCAGGAGTGGCATTAAAACCAGACTGGGACTGGCGGCTTGAATTTTAGTACTACGTTTGTCCTCTCGGCTGAGGAAGTGAGGTCCTCCGATTTCAAAACCATTTTTAAAGGAGGTTCCTTCGGCATTGATTTCTGCGCCTCTGCTAGCGTCTAATTTTACTTCAACAGTTTGACTTGGCTGATTGAAATTGGATCCGGGGAAAAAAAACAAGTCTGAGTTTTCAAGATAACGAATGATTTTTTTCAGTGAAATAAATAATCTCGTCACTTTAACGGGATATACCCATTAAGATTAACATTCTTATGAACAACGAATTTCAGTGAAAATGGTGTTAGTGAATGGTGAACATAATTAGTGTTGTCAAACTTCTGAAAGTTAATAAAGTATAATTACATTACATTTGATATCAATTAAAAACTACCGATCATAAATAGATAGTAGTGCCTTATCTATTTCTTTAAGCCAAGTCACATACAATTCCTTTCCAACTTGTTCTGACTTCGACTTTGACTTTCCAAT
Organism: Entomobrya nicoleti; assembly: GCA_034695465.1. Lineage (NCBI taxonomy): Eukaryota > Metazoa > Arthropoda > Collembola > Entomobryomorpha > Entomobryidae > Entomobrya > Entomobrya nicoleti. The sequence goes on from JAQFZG010005695.1 coordinate 7,834, forward strand.
TTATTAGTTATATTTTAATAGTAGCATATTTCATATACTACGTACATGTATGAATGTAACTGACACATCAGTTTTCTCCTTGTTACTTTTCCCAACCACAAGTATTTTTTGTATGAATTGTCGTATCCAATTCCCTAAACTCGAGACACCACTTTCCAAAAATTTAAATAAAACTGCACACATTTCCAAGTTGAAACAAATAATACCTGTTGCCAGCCCAATACCACAAAATGCAAATATCACTTGAATATTTCCCGTCATTTTTGGTTTCGTTGGAGGCAAATTATCATTACCCGAATTCAAATCTGTTCGATTTATAAGCCTACTCCACCATTCCATAATTCCAGACGAAGAAATCATCGAAATTCTATCCGTCAATCCAATTGGTATAACACCTTGATAAATAAAAATCAGATATGTTTTCGTATAGCCAGTTATACCGACATCAGAATGCTTCCCTAAATTCCTAAGCATTCGGGATGTAGAATGTGCTATATAACTTGGAAGCATCCAAGCTGATTTACTACAATTGCTCAAGTCAGTTTTAATCAGCTTGTTTTGATTTCGCCAAAATCGTGTTTCCAACATTAAACCTTCTTTAATAACTTTATGCTTTAAAAGGCCAATTTGCACTAGTGGATCCAAAATCTCTACCGGTTCATAAAACGATATATTTATCTGTGGATGTACACGAGTGGTTTTCAGCTCGGAACTAATTTCCCACCATTTTAAATTTGCTCTTTTGCCAAATATATACCAAGTCTCTGTTTGGCCGAATATATACCACTTTCGAAATGACAAACCTATTTCGTTACCATCATAATTTGTAAATTGTGATACTCCCATAAATTTATTCGTTAATTTGTAGTCAAAATACAGAACTCTACTGTACAAGCTAAAGTTGTCTTCACGAAGTTCATTCATTACTCCATAAGGAACTTGTTGCCTTGGTGTAACGACTTTGTAAACATTCTCACTTTTAAAACCATTGCTTATTACTGTACCTGCTAAAAGTATACCACAAATAAGGTATCGCAACCGCTTTAAATCTGCCAAACTGCTCGAAAATGGATCCCCTTGCTCCAGTAAAATTTTGATTACACTAATCGTTCCCGACACGCCGATAGCCCTCCATTTCCTGCCTGTCATAAATTTGATACTCGTAGTTAAAACGGCTATAGCACTTATCAAAGCTGCCCAAACCTCTATATCAAAAATGGCAAAAAACTCCAGAAAAGGAAATGGTTGCAAGCCTCTAGAACCACAGCTGACAAAATGAAGACTGGCAAATTTATTCTCGATTCGCACGTCTCCATATTCAGACTCGTTAGTTATTTCCCTAATAATAGCATTTCCTTCTAAATACCTTCCAAAATAATTGTAAGCATCGGCGTCTAAATATTCAGGTTTATTTGAAGATATATTCCCTAAAAGTTATGCAAACACCGATGCGTAAGCAAATCCGAGAATCTGAATACTGTCAGTATATTTAAGTTTCATTCTTGGATAATTTAGTAAAGGAAATATAATTGCTATGGTTTCCTTATTCAGGAAATATGAAATTTGGCCCTCTAAGGTGAACAGGGTGTCAGCTTCTATTTCTATATTACCCCAATAGGCAACTAGTTTACGATTTTTAGATCCAATCTCAATATTTGCAATTGAAAGGCTATTAAGGTTTAAAGATTTTACAGCAAACAAATTTTTGCCTACGACACATGGAAATATAATATATAAGGTTGATATACTACAACTACTTCTACGTGTTTTCGTTAAGTCATAGTTACACACAACATGGCCAGTAATCTGAACATCAGAAATAACATCATAGTCGGATGAATGAAACACAATGTTATTTCTTGTGATCCAAGCTGCTAATGGAACTACTTCGTAGTCATTCTCACTCCTTTTAAAATCAATTAGAATATTTATATTCGGTCTTAAAATCGGTACATAGTCGAGTCCCCACTTGAATACTCTGTGAAATATTTTGGTGTATTTCCCAAGTCGAAAAATGTTTTCCGGCATGAACAACTCAATTTGTACTTGGCACTGCCAAGGCTTGGACGCCATCGAAAATATTAGTTGATCCAGCGTTACGCAATAGAAGGAGTTGGAATGGGCTAGTGTAATTGGTGTAAAATATTTTGATACTTCACAATTAATTGTCACTCGATCTAAGCTTTGACCTCGTTTT
>JAQFZG010005696.1:0-10029 GCA_034695465.1 Entomobrya nicoleti
AACACCGCTGCCACCATGTGATGTTGGTTGTTCCTATCCAACACGCTGTTAGGTAACCCTCGTGGTTATCTACAAGCCTATGAGCGTTTAAAATAATTAACGACAAGGCACCGGATATTATTAATACTATTACATTATTTCATGACTTTTACTATGACAAGAACATGATGCTCATGACAGACAGAGCAAGACTAAACTACAATGCTGCTCTTGCACACGCGCAAGCTACAGACGAACTGGAGGCAGCACCTCGTGCTCCTCTACTTCAACATTCCGCCACAGGCCCCTTAAACTAGTGTCGGTATAAGTTAGTAACCTAGCCACTAACAACCAGTGTTAAACAAGTTCGCTTGACTAGTGAGTTTTGACCCAATTAGACGGCTACATGGAAAATAATAAAAATACCAAATGATACTATATGGGTAGTGTAGACAATGTAGTTACATGATTCGTTCGATTGTTTTGAAAATTCGAATCGAGAGCAAAGTTATAAAGGTTTGAAGAGGGCAACTCCAAAAATGTGAGTTAAAAATGTAAAAAAATAACAAAGGAAGTACCTTTTAAGCTTTGTTTATGAAAATTTCATGTTACTATGTTACTCGCGATAAAAAAACGACTTTTCGGAAGTTTTCATGAAAATCGGATGAATGACGTAAGAGATATGAAGGCTTGAGTGTTTCAGCCGCACACCCAAACGCATACTTGGCTTTTGGGTTGCCAACGGTCAAGGGTTGCCTTTAACTGTACCGATACTCACACCGCCAAGAAAAAAGACCAAGAAAAATAGTACGACTGGATAGGTTTTTGGCTTTAGTAAAAATGGTATATTTGATGCCCTCTCAGACGAATATTTATAGTTGTTTTTTCACACTATCAAACATACAATATAATATATCAAACTAATACAAAGGCACAAAAAATGCATACGAGAGAGGAGTTATGTGCAATATGCATCTCTCCAAATAAACCCATTGCTTAAAGTTGTATGTCTAGACAAATATATGTAGACAAATATCTACATGTGTAATACAGACAGAACTATTAAATATTTAACAATGAACTGTAGACAGGAAAGGGTCAAAAATCCTTTTTTTGTCGAAATGATGAAGTGCATTAATGGGCATGGCTACTTAAGCTATTTAAACTGAACTGATATACAAAAATATATTCCAATTTATTTTTTATATTTAACTTATGTTTTTCTCAGAAGCGAAAATTGACTTTACAAAATGTATTTATTTTTTAAGGAATTTTTTTGTTACATTTAGATTCATTATATTTATCTCGAAAATTGAAAAAAAAAATTAATAAAACTATGTAATCAAACAAGCTGTGTTTACGTTAGTAAAAAAATTCAATAAACTAGCAGTATAGCATGTTGCATGTCGCACATTGCATTTGCAAAGCATAACAATTTACTTGTGAATACCCTAAGTTAGTTAGCTAATAAGTTTTTTTAAAACTATAATCAAATTTCGAAGGATGATTACCTCAATTAAATCCTGCCTTAATTTATAGTACATAGTAATAGTATGACGTTTGTAGTAAAATTTTAGTGACAAGTTCGATATACATAGTTAAGCATACTACATGACCACCACCGCATGTACAGTTTAGTTTTTTTTCTAGTGTATTTATTCGCTTTACAATGTGGATTGAATCGCAGCCTTAAATTAAATTTGTGGATTTGTAAAAAAACCTATTTACTGATAATGATTTATGATAAAGTACATATTTAGCCGTCCACAATTGTGATATGTATGCATGTATGCCTAGCCATTTATTAGCCTGACATGTCTCAAAATAAGTATATAGCAAATTTTAATTCCAAACATTTGTTGATAAGTTGTTGCTTCATAAGTATCTATAACTATCATAAATATTTACACATCCAACTGCAATATTTTTTTAGTGTAAAATATATGCAATTTTTAAGACTATGTTTTTCGACAAGAGGTAACACTCCAAGAGGCGTTTCTGACATATTATCGGCACCCCTGTTGATCACTTTTCCTTATGCTTAACATGCTAAGGGATTAGATTTAAAATATTTAATTTTTGTAAAATTCATTAATTCGTGGAAAAATGGACTTGACCTTTAAAAATACAGTAGCCCCTTAAAATAGGTGTTTTTATTCGCATTTATTTCCAAAGTAAATAACTCATTTAATCAATTTTTTAATGCAAATATGATGTAATCAGCCTAAATCGAACCTGTTAGCATTTTTTTAAATATCTATTATGTCATCTAACATTTTGAACAAAGTAATTTCACAAATACTTAGTAAAGTTTCTCTCGTACCAAACATGTCATATCAACATACAATTTAAATTATGATACGCAAGGTGGCTTATGCAAACGGAAAAAAAACTGTAGGCATTTGTGGGTGTACATTTTTATACTTGTAATACTCTGTGCAATTTTGCACAAGAGAACATTATATCCCCGTTCTCTTTGTTATCTCATGTACGCTCAATTGTATTACACAGTGCAAGCCTAACAAAACAATTAAAGCAATGTCAATTGATTAAGTCATTTATCGTGGTAATAACAGATTGAGCTGTATGTTGTATGATTGAGAAAGCCACAAGTAGTGTTGAACCATCAGAGTCATGGCGTCAAGAGGTGTCATGCCAAAATAATATGACTGAATGATCTCAAAGTACGATTATTAAAAACCTTCATGATGACACAATTCAATTGTTCAATGTAGAAACAACGCCAAACCAATTCATAGGAAAATTAAATATTTGCGCAATTTTATCATACCCAGGTTTAATGTTGCTTGCACTCGTTGTCAGTCAAATTCGTTAAATAATTTAATCCTGATAACGTGCCGTATGAAAATATCAGTGTTGAATCGGAAATTAAGTAGTTGTCAATCACACAAACAAACAACTGAAAGACAGCTCTTTATGATTACTGAAGCCCATTAAATGTAGTCTGGAAATATTTTTTTTTGCGCTAACCGAACAATAGTCACATCATTATTTATCTTTGAACTCTACATTAAAGAATTAACTGTTCATTTTGCTGGTACGACGTTGTAAATGAAAAGGATTTTAAAAATGTTAAAACGTCTGTATGCATTGTTTGAAATCCACGTCTTCAAAAAAAAGCAGTGTTTAGGGCTGTGCACGTTTGTACATGCTGCTTAACCATTTTACGGCATTTTTTATTTCGGGCAAGTCAATTCGTTTTTTTAAAACTTGAGTGCAGGAGTGTTAACACTGCATAGACTTTTATACTGCAAATAGGAATAATTGATAACAAAACAATATATGCATTTGTATGTATTTGCTGCTTAATAATTGGTTATTTAATTAATAAATATAACTGGTTATAAAATAGGACGAATGATTTTTTTTCCACTAATGAATTATATTTATCTTAAACTATATGATGTCTTTTTTACTAAAAATGTTCCACTATTTTCCTTACAATATTTACTAAATATTCTTTTAAACTACAGGAAAAAGTTGAGGCAAAATTTAAAAGTTGTGATCAAAATACAGAATTTTTTCTCAAAACACAAAAAAAAACATTTGAACTTAAAAACTTACAAATTTTTACCACTACATAAACCTTATTTACTTAAAACAAGCTAATTTCTCAAAGTAAACTTAATTACAGAAAAAAATCCTACTCAAATCCTCCACATTATAAAAATCCACTCTAGAAAAATCCCAAAAAGATTACTAGTTTTTAGCCAATTGAATTAATGTACGCTTTCCTAACTTCGTCGCAAGATACAACTATAATGCCTTGCGCATCTCCATCAGGTACTGCACATGAAGTGAATCCTTGTAGTCCTGAGCAAAACAGTAAGAATGAAGAAAAATTATTGGTTATGGCACTAGGACACTTTGTGGGGCAGCAAATGCACTGCTTCCCTACAGCATCCGTATGAGCAAAATTTGTCAAAAATTTAAAGTCCACGCAACAACTAACTTCACGACCAGAACCTTTACAGATTTTTGTACAGTCGTCATTTGTGCTGCAACCTGATTGGATTGGGGTCTATTTATAAATATCTAAACAAAAAAAAAACATTATAAGCAGATATTAAATTAGCTAAACACATTAGCTAATTATTAAATGTATGTGTATAAATTAAACGCAATATTTCACTATAACATTTTAATATACACGAACTATTTTTGTTAGTTTAAAAACGACATTGAAAACACTTACAAATCCTTCAACAACAGCAATGCAGACAATTATTAGAAAGATGATCTTCATGACGATGATGGCTTCGCTTGACTTTGAGAGAAAAATAACAAAAAAAATAAAATGCGACTGGAGTGATTGTTAGCTTCAGTAAAACTGGTATGTTTGATACGGACTCTTGGACGAATATTTATAGTGATTTTTTCCCCACTCAATTATCCATCCAAATATAATATATGAAACTAATACAAAGGTATAAAAAAATGCATAGAAGACAATGTTGTTTTTCCAAATAACCCTTTTCGTTAAAAAATAATGTGTCTAGACAAATATTTCTGTGTAAAAAAGTGCACTTAAATATCTACGTGTTCACTGGAGACGGGCTTAAGGCAAAAAATAATACTTATTGCTTTTCACTGACGCCGCCGAAGGTATTCAAAAATAACTATTTTTTATCCTTTACTTTAAATTGTTTAATATTTTTTGGAAACATATGTGTATTTTAAAGGACAGCTTTTCTGGCTACTTACCTTAAAAAATATTAACATTGAATTGTGGAGAGGAAAGGGCAAAAAGTCCTTTTTTTGTCCGAATTATTTGGAAAAATGCATTAATGGGTATGCCTACTGTACTTCAACTATTTAACTTCAAGGGCCCCTTTCAAAATATTGAGAAAATGCAGACAACTTCTGGATATCTACACTATTTATATAGCTTACCTATCAACTGAACGGAGCCAAAGGGACAGCAAAATTTATAAATCGAAAACACATGCTATTAATATTTAAAGACATAGTTTTGTATTTGTATCAACATCAAAATAAATATATATTTATATATATACCTTTAAAACGAATTCAAAAAAAATATTTATAAAAAAATAATTTTAATTCAGTATTTAATTGTGGAGGTTTTCTTGATTAAAAATGCCTTAATAAATTAATTAGTAGCAAGGAAAAGCTAGAAATTTTGTCAGAATCTTCTTTATCTTTTTTCGAACGATTTTGAAACGTTTCTCCTTCTGATTAATAATAAGTATGGCAGCTTATCAAGTGTTATGGTCAACTAAGCTTCGCCTTTAGCTACGTAATTAACACTTTTGTCACAATGGAAGTATGAGGAGTATGACTGCTAGTTTAAGACAATAAAAGGCAATGTATACATATGCATTACATACAGCTGTAACGTGAATAATAAAATATTACCTCATAATTATCAGAGTTACAATGCTGCAGACTAAAAAAAATTATTGGGGAAACTTGAGAGTTTTTTTCAGATGGTAAAAGCTTTAAAATTAATAATAATAAAAAATTACAAAAAAATTATTTTTATAATTGATGGCGTTTTTGCTAAAAAAAATTAAGTAATAAAATACAATATATGATTTTTTTGAAGTAGAGCTTATCCTGAGATAAAAAATTAATTACTTTATTTATTTTTTAATTAAAATGCTTATATCGTAACAAATTGTTATTATGGGTATTTATTTTACAGATAGTTTTTATTTTCTGTGTGGGAATTATAAAAATTGGGTAATTAAAAAAAAGATGATAAAGTTTTAACTAAGTAAATAAATTATACAATTAAATAAATAAATGTAATTGTTAATTTTTAATTTAACCGGGCCAACTGTTTATTGTATCATTTCTCTCACACGTATTGTGTGTAAACCTACTCTTATTTTTATTCCTATCATAATAATAATAATAATTTTCTGTATAGTCAGTATTGCTTCAGTCTTTTCAGATTGATTTTAAAGCGGTGACTCATCTCATGAGATTCTCGATGAGATAATACGAACTTGTGCAGTTTGAGTTAACACGTAATTTTATTTATGCAGAGCATTTATATCAAATGAATTATTTATCGGTATTTACATAATAGCTGGGAAAAGTTTGTAAAGTTTACATAATAATTTGTAAGCTTGCTTATGAATATTAAAATGAAAAGTTGATGTGTTTATTGATACGCATACTTTGAAACAATTCAGCCAATTTTTTATAATTTTTATTGAAAATTTACTTAAGTAAATACATCTTATTTTTTTAAACAATTCATTTACTTCAAACTTTACTTTGTACCGCTTTTATTATAGTACGGCATATCATAAACAGTAGCTCCATATAAAGTTGAATCTCAAGGTAAGACTTCTAAAATGCATTTTGTTCCATTTCCTGACGGTATATAGCCTTCCAAACATCTACATTGCCTGTTAAGACAAAAAGCAGGTCCCAAGTTTATCAAACACTGATTGTGTCCTTCACAGCTATCCATTACGTAAACTGCCTTTTTGCGACAAAGTCTAGTTGAGGATAACGATTCATAAATCGAATCACTTGTGCAACCGCAACGCCCTTCATTGCATCGATTCAACTGAAAGTTTCCAGTTAGCTGACACTGTTGAGATTCTTCACATTGGCCACCAAAAGACGTTAGAATTGAAATGCATCTGGTCAAAGAAGCGCTATGGACATAATTTGATCCGCAGAGGCAGTACCCTTCAGTCCCACATCCTCCGTTCGCTGGACAGTCACTAGATGTTGTGCAAGCTTGTCCTATAAGGGACTCTCCAGCTGATATAGACCCATTGAGATTTTCTTGTAAGTCAGCGCCATCTACAAGAACAAATAAACTCAGCAATGCGAGAGCTATGTAAATATTAAATCGTTGGAAGTTCATTTCAGGCGATTTGAATTACAAGACAAATGTGTAACTGGATATTTTTAAAATATTTGAAGCTGCTTCAGTTTAAAAGTTGGATTTGCTAATGAAGCAATGTAATATCAGAGCTGCTTTTATATAGTAGCGGAGAAATATTTGGCAGTCAAACCGTTTATTACGTAGCTGAAAGCATAGCTCAGCTAGTGTTGACTTCATCGTGTTTGTCTGTCTGTCTGAGGGCACGATTACTCAAGAACACGTTGACCGATTTCGCTCAAGTATGGCATGTAGGTGACTAAGTTCAAGGGCAAGAACCCTATTGATTTTCAGCCCCCTAGATCCAACCCAAAGGTCAAAGGGCAAGGTCGAAGTTTTTGAACTTGTGGATACTGTGCATTTGAATAGCACACTCGAAAGCTCTCTAGGAGTAGATTACGAATCATATGTCAATTTAGGTCAAAATGGCCCAGAGAACGTCCGAAATTGAGGTAAAAGTTTGCCACTTCAGACATATTGCATATATGGCATGTGACAGCTAATTCGAAAGCGCTTTTTATTAGCATCCACAATGACCATAACTCGCGTCGTTGTAAGTTGCAATGTTTTAGCTACGTCGTTATGATCGCTGGTACAGCGGGTTTATTAAATACTTACAACGTGGTTGGAATTAAATGGCTGTGGATTTAAAAAGATTAATCACAATCCATTTGACATTGCCACACGGAAAGCTGTTAGCATTTTCGCAGAACCATGTGAAAAATTGTAATGTATTTCAAACATGTTCAGATTGAATGAATTATTTCGGTATTGAATTGGATTAGCGGTGAGTACAGTTCATAGAGTAAGCTTGATAATAACAAGCTTTATTTTTTAAATTGTCCTGATAAATTAAATATTACTTTGAGTCGTAATCTTTTAATGTTCTTTTTTTTGGGAAAATAACCACAATTAAGGCTTAGCACGATTTTTTATTTGAAAAAATACTAATCCAGTTAAAAGGATCGTGAGAAATAAAATCGCATTTTAAAATGAAATTATTATTTTACGGTTGTTTGAGCTTTATTGAGTGATTAGTAATGGATTAGGTGAAATAAATGTATTAATAGATTAGGTGGTCAAGGTAAACTGTTCATTTGGACTCCGAATAAATATGCCGACATTTCAACCTTTTAAACACTCAAGTTAAAAAGTGTAGTGTTTAATTTCAATGGAAATTAGTAGGATTAAAAAAAACAGGAAAAGTTGTCTTATCTTTACATCCTTCAATAGACATTTGACAGTAAAACTTGTTTGCCTTGTATATTTTTTCCTTGGGTTAACCAATTGTGTTTTCTGGAGGTTCAATCAAATACCTAAACATGCATACATATATGAATGCCCCAATCATACAAATTTTATTTCACTGAGTGAATTTTTTAATGTGACAAGTTTAACTTTAGTAGAGAATAAAAATTAAAAACCGATTGATATATATACATATATATTTAAATGATTTTTTTTACGATTTAATCCTTACGCAAATTTATTTCCCTTAAAATGTTTAATGCCTTTATCCAGCAAAATGAAGTTCATCCTTGAAACTAATTATATCTCACTACTGTACTGTTTTAGTTACTAGTTTACTGTAATGTTTTTTTCTTTGAATATCTATTGAAGTGTTTCAAATAATATTGTTATGCTGGATATAGACACACTTGCAGTTGTAAATTTTTCGTAAGTTATGCGCAGTTTGTATGCCATTTGAACATTTAAGTGGACAAATGAATAAATCTTTTAAAAAACCTTTTATACGTTGAGAATTTTTTTTTATAAAATAAAGTAAATCGAATTGATTCAATACGCAATTAGAATTATAAATAGCACATAACAATAATATCAAGCAATATGACAGTACATAGTAATAATTTTTACTCATGAAAATTTCGACTGCTGTAAAATTTTGAAAATATTTCCATATTTGAACATTTTTTAAATATTTTTTATAGATAAATATTCTAGTGGAAATTAATTATTTTTAATTAATTGCACAATGGTTTTCTGAAGAAAAGGATAAATTTCATGGATACACTTCCAAAATACATCTTGTACCATTCCTCGACGCAACATAACCTTCCAAACAATTACATTGACCATCCACACAAAAACTTGGTCCTAGATTCGACACACATTGATTGTCTACCTCGCAACTGTCCAATACGTAGGATGCCTTTTCACGACAGTTCCCACCGTCAAATATCCGTAAATCGAATTGCTTGTGCAATCGCAACGCCCCTCCTTGCATCTAGTTAACAGGGACGGGCGATTTTGGTTTATTTGACACTGTTGCGATTCCTCGCATTGGTCGCCAAAGGACTCCCTTGTTCTAAGACATCTGGTCAAAGAAGCGCTATGAATATAAATTGATCCACAGACGCAATGCCGTCCATTGTCGCAGTCTCCATTTAATGGACAATCGTCTGTTGTTGTGCAAGGTTGTCCAATTAGCGTCTCTCCAACTCTAATAGCCTCAGTGATGTTTTCTGGAATATCAGCACCTGTTACTACAACCAATAAACTCAGCGAAGTCAGAGCTGTAAAAATAATTAACTTTTTGGAATACATTTCGAATTATTTTACAAACGTGCAAATTTTTTTTTAAATATGGGCGAGAATTAATTTTTATAATTGACGTACAATTTGGTAATGAAACGATGGATTTAAAGGACATCGTTTAAATAGTGATTTGGAAAAGGTCATTCGTCAAAAATTAATAAAATGAGTGAAAAACGCTGGACTTATCTTATTCCCTGGTTTAAAGGATTTATCGGAATTTGATTGACAGTATGACAGTTGCTTAATTATATGTGGAAATTTGTTATCGTTTTAAAACTCGATAAAAAAGTTAAATCCTTCCTCGTTTGTTACCTTGTAGTTATTTTCCTAGTTTTAACTGAATACATATTTTAAATATCTTCAGAATCCAAAAAAATGGATAAAATAAGCCACTAATCCCTTATTTGATACTTTTTTTGTAATTTCGGTTTAACACAAGTTTAAATTATGCAAATATTTGCACAAGCTTAATATAATAAAGAGGAAAATCTGTTATGAAAAATATTGACAATACCAGATAAACCTTTCTGCTAAAAAGCAAGAAAATGATCTAATTAGGTCTCTTTGGAATTTTTTAAATTCCAAAAACGGCCGAGAAATAA
>JAQFZG010005697.1:0-10027 GCA_034695465.1 Entomobrya nicoleti
CAAAGCATTTTCTTTAAAAAAAATCATATACTCCCCTTTGAAATGTGAGGTTCGATATTATGTGCATTATTGAGATTGAGGTGTATAATATTTTGTAAAACGGAGAAAAGGTATTTTAAATGAGATGGAATGTGAGGATATTAAAATTCCTGGAATGCTTTGAAAAGGAGGAGAAATGAAATCAATGGAAAAATTGAAGATTTATTTAATTTTTGGTGCAAGTGAACGCCGAAATAGTTTAAATTAAATAATAGTTTATTGTAGCAGTAGGAAAGATGTGTGTCTTCTCGTGTGAGTAGTGGATTTATGAATATACTTAATTTTTCAGTCCAAACGACCAAACAACTTGACACTTTACTCTAATTCCACATGTTTTCTAGCTCTCCGTCAAAAACACTGTACTGCACTACTTTTTGCACTCATGCACATCATTTCTATATCTCAAGGTCCCTAAACTACATTGCTCAAATAATGATGATCTTCCTTCATTCTTTTACATCGCATCAGTAGTAAAGCAGATAGATCTATCCATCCAATCCATCCATCTCTCTTATTCACCAACCCATTTCTCAGTCCTGCTGCTGCTGCGGCGAACTGGAACGGGAAATCGGTTTGCTACTCTCGGGATTTTTATCCGCGTTTGCTTGGTAAGTTTCGGGGAAAATGTATTCTACCACCACTGCATGCACCACGATCATCACCACTCTACTTACTCATAATAAACTAATATCTCTGCTGTTCAGAGAAGCGCAACGGTCCGTAATAATCTAAAAACCTCTGTTACTAATACTCCATTTCTCCTGGATTGGACTCAGAAAGAGAAACAACTACTTCGACAAACATTAATGCTTCCTATCTATCCATCAGACCAGATAGACCATTCATTCATTTTCTCCATCCATTTTTCCCTATCCGCCTTAGTTGCTCATTTGCTATCAGTCACTTGTCAGTAAAGAGAGCCAAGTGCAAGGTTCTTATGTGTTCCAAAAAAAAGTGGCCATCGGCACAGCACACAAAAAAACTCGGTCGGTCGATGAGTCTTATGTCGGTAGTATGTAAAGCGTAAAGCGCGTTAAGTGCATTTTGGAAGGTTGGTTGGATGGGGTCACATGATGCAAAAGCTCCTTTTCTGTGCTTCACTTGACTTGATATTTTAGATTCTCTATCCACATCAAAGAATCATCATTAAAAACACAAGCAACCAAATAACATCGAAAAACCAAACCACCGTCCTTCGTTCCTTATCCGACTAAATAAAGTAAGCTGAGAACTTTTCCTGTGGTAAAGTATATTTGTAAAATTTTGTTATAGGAAAAGCGGGTTGGAAATAAAAAGTAAAAATTTCATTTCAGCTGATTAGATTCGGGCTGGAGGGCAGAAGAATAAGGGGATTTTCTCTTAGAGCCAAAAACCAACTTGATATTCTCTTTCTTCTTATTTTCGTCTCTGTATGTATGCCTTATTTTACACTATCCCCCACTCACTTCAACTCATTCGCGTCATTAACTTGCCAATATGTGATGTGCTGCTGTGCTGTTCTCTCTTTTTATATGAACTAATTCAAGTAAACTTGGGAATTATATTCATTTTCTCTTATACAAGTAGATTTAATATAAAACATTAGTTTGCATTTTGGTGTTTTGAGGCAATGAATTTAATATAATTTTTTTAGAGAGAGAATGAAAAAAAATTATCGACAAGTTCGAGAGAGAAGGGGCTCTTCTTATTCTTCGTCATGATTAGCCAACTTTACAATTAAATCTACACCTTGATCGCTTCAAGCTAAGCATGCTGCATAATAGTACATGTTTTCTTTTAAAGCTGGCTTATAGGATGATGACGATGATATTTTTGCTTTCGGGTTTATTTTTCAGAGAGGCTTTTTGATCCGATCACAACAGCAACAACAACAGCAGCGACAGCTACAACACAATCCAAGCTAATTAGCTACATATTCCCATTGTTTTTATTTTCCCCAATGGAAAAAACAGACTAACTGTATGTATCATCGACTGCAATGCAAACATGTATCCATTTCATATCATCAGCAGCATCCATATATTCATTCTTTAATACAACCAATACAACTCAATTACAATTCCTCGAGGCAACTAAAATCTCATAAAAACAAATTACATCCTGCTATCTCTTCTCTCTCTAGTAAAGTATCCGCGTACACTTTGGTATGTTTATTATGTTGATAGGACTCATCTCATCTCTCTTGAAAAAAAATGTTTTAGAATCTTTTTATTTTCTCGCCTACGTTGAAATAGACACAACAACAATTTTTATTTTGCAATGATCTCGTCATCGTCAACATTTTTTTTATTCTGGGGAAAAAAAAGTCAAAATTTATTTTACGTAAATTAGACGATGAGGGATGAAAATGAAAATAGGAAATGAAGACGACAAAAGCTCAAACACATTTTTTTATTCTTGAGATCATCATCGTGATGATTCTTTCTCACAGCTCACATCTCAGAAATCAAGTAGAGAATAATTTTCTCGTTCAATTGACTTGCCAAAAAAATAAACTTATTATGTTTGTGCAAGCAAATGGCAAAAAAGAAGAAGAAAGATCTTTGGTGAAAATATATGAATTGGGTTTAATGCATTTTGGCTTTTAGGAAATGTGACGTAATAAATTGCCTTTGCTGACTTTTTGACTCTCTGAGAATGCGGGAGACGACGGGGAGAAAAAAACTGGTAAGATGGATGCAAGCCTACAAGTTGACTTTATTTTCCTCTTGTTGCACTGCACCAAGTCAAGTTAGCACAGAAAAAGGCACAACAACAGCCGTGTAAACTATGTTATAGTAGCGCAGGAGCAGATGAAAAAGGCAATATAGTTGGTGGTGGTGTCGTGGTATTAATGGTAATTCGGTCAAAATAAAAAAGTGTGAGGGTGTTTGTTTAGAGCAATTGCCAAAGATTTATGGGCCGAGTGAGAAGCGAGCATGGATATAGGCACATAGCCATACAACCAAAAAGAAAAAATATATAATAATAATAGCACGATAAATTGTCAGTATACCAAAATGTATTGAGTATTTTAAAACGGGTTACTGCTTTTCTAAGATTTACAATGGACAAGTGAGGTTTGTGTTGTTGTAAATGTGTTACTGATGAGATGGTGATGATGATGACGGTAGGCAGGAGCCAAATATACGTACACACTAAACATATTTAAATTACATAACAAAAAAGTCGGTTTTTTTCTTTTTTCTTATCATCATCAAGTCAATAAATATTACATGCTTTTGCTCTTTCCTTTTTCTGCTTGTGTTCCAGGAGTTTTTTTCCTTTTGTTTTCAAGAAAGTAGAAATAAGAAAAAAAAACGTTTTGTGTATCACCACCAATCACTATAATTATCGTCATCATCGGAGCATCACAACAAATACAACTGTTGTAAAAATATATAATAGGTGGTGGAGATACAGATGTGTTTGTGTGTGTGTTTTTTTTTCAAGGAAGGAGCAAATAACATCATTATTATTAGTGCAGCTCTCGCAATCATTTCAGAAAACAGACAACAGAAGTTTTACAATTTTAATGTGAAGTGATGAACCAAATTAGCGTTGATGAATGGGCGAAGGAAAGTGAAATAAAAAGAAATTTCGACAAAAATGCGCATGTGTGTCTGTTGGGTAGAGAATTTGTATGAGATTTAAAAGGTTATTTGGACTGGCATTCAATTTAAAACGAATTTTTTGAACAAGGAACATATATTATCTTGTGGGGTATTTACAATGTTACGGAAAATGAACATTTTAATTATTGTCGCACTTAAAATTATATGCATTTCAAGAAAAGCGGTATAAAATGTATTTTTTTGACTTACGACATCAGGGGTACTAGCGCCATCTGTATGAGATGCAGAGTCAAGGGATCTGGACGCATCCCCATTGCCCGTGTGTCCCAATTCTGATGGGGGTTTGGTCGGGTCTCTCTCTTCTATCACGAGGTCAATCGGCATTTTCCCCTTAAGACAACTGATGTACCGATGACAAAAGTTGTCACACAATTCATGTACCTGTCATGTCAAACAAGAACAAAAACATTATTATTAACAATCATTATCATTTTCACTTTGTTATTATCATTGTTACAGATCTATTGTACGTTACATGTAGGTATATTAACACTACACATCAAAGCATAAAATGTTAACACCCAGTCATACATACATACAAGACGTCAATTAGCAGAGAGGATAGAAAGCCTACAGAGAGCAGTGGCCTGGAGCACAATAATTGTAATAAAAAAGGGCATAAATTGGAATATTTTATTTTTAAGCAACTCAACGAAAGAGACAAGCGGAAGTTGCATAAATTATTTTGCGTGAAAAGCTTTTATGTATTGAAGCACAAGCCTTACTGTATTGTTTGCAAATTAGGTACAAAGATGCTGAATTTTTTTGGTGTAGTTTTAAGAAATATGGTTCTCATCAACCTGTCAACTCATATCTCAAGGCTCCCTCGAGAGAAACAAAAAATACTGCGAAAATAAAAAGTATCAAATTGCCAACGAAGCAAGAAAAGGAGCAACCGAAACAGAAAATTTGAATTTCATAAGAAAAGTCCGTAAAAAATACTCTCAGCACATGCGTAACATTTTTACGTTAAATGTTTTTGGTCTATAGCACATCATCATCATCATCAAAGCTATATGGAGTTGGAAGAGTGTTTTTTAGTGATCATATCATCGTATCATTATATTTATATCATGGCATGGTGCATCCCTGTCTGTGTCTGGTGTGAAGAGAAGTGACAGCAGGAAAAAATATAATACTTCACCCAACGAACCAAATTATTTTAGTTTTTATGTACATGTTTGTGTTCTTGTAGTACATCTCCATTTTACCCGTATCTCGTCCAACCTTTTTAATTCACACCCCATAAAACCACATTTGTGTCAAGATTAGCGTTTTTACTACAATCATAATTGACAGCTGAGCAGATTCATTCTGAGAGAGAGAGAGGAAAGTGCCGAGAGTTGAATGAGGAGACAAAGTCAGGGGAAAAAAGTATAAAAATTCCAACACAAGCATGCATACCAAACCAAACATCATCAGCATCACCGCCCATTAGACAATGTTATCATTTGAAAAAATACAACTTTTAATGCAAAATACCTTAGCTTCTTTTGTTCCTTGTAAAACTAATGCAATACAATAAGCTTAACAATATAATCCTAATCACCCCGCCATATTATCGTCGTATCATCATCGTTGTCATTATCACTGTTGTCGTCGTCCTCACAGAAATAAAACTAATCTTTTTACCCTCGAGGTCTACTTTGAGAAGTCTAGTCGAGGAAAAAAATGTATAAATTTTGCTACTTTTTTGTAACTAATCCTGCGTGAAAAGAGTTGAAGAAAATGTACAGTATTGATCCATATATAACAGCTTGCTCTACTCCGCCCTCCCATTTTCTTTATGATTATTATTGTGTTTTGGCACCTCACCTGCCTTACTGATTGTGATTGTGAGAACAAGGTGACAACAGAGTACTGAAAAAAGGCGGCGGCGGAGGAGGTGGTGGTGGTATATTATGTATTTTTTTTCCTTTTTAAGAGCAATGAACAAGGTAGTGGTTATCAGAATCAGCCGGTATAGTTTGTCGGCTTATGTAAAATATTATTTTATGCTCATGTTCCATTCAGTTTTGTAAAACAGGCCATAGGTTCTAAATAATTTTCATATTATGCTCATTGCTTTACACTTACACAGAAAAAATATTAAAGTGCTCCTGTTATATAAAATAATTTACAACTCTTTTGAACACGAGTAGTAGTTCTGGCTTGTATTAATCATCACTTGAAAATATGGGAACAGGCTTGTTTTGTAATTTCATAATTTGAACCGCATTTGCTTTTGTAAAAAAGTAGTAATTTTTTCATGAGCATACTGCATACTTTACATTGTTGGTTTGGTATTGTGGTCGGATTAAAATTTCAAAAAAAACATCTCTTTTATGCGCTATATTATTATTATTTGGAGCAAATAGCGGAGCACACCACCACACCAGTGGCATGAATACAAGAAGATTAAAAATTGAGTATTATTTGGTGATGGTGGCGAGAGTGTTGACTGGCAAGCTTGTAGGAAAACTTGTGCGTGAATTATTGAATGTCGAATGAATACCAAATGAATAGATAGAGTAAAACCCTATTTTTTTATTCGAGAAGCCGAAAAAATGCAACTTCCTTATTACTTTGTGGTGTGTGCTCGGCAAACTACTCTTCTTCCTATGCCTTATTATTCCAAATAATAATCATAAGTGTCAACATGATCATCGTCAATTTGAATGCATCCACCATAAAAATACCCGAGAATAATAAAAACCGCAGTACAGCACAACCGCTTGCTGTTCTAATTTTTTATTTTCTTTAAAAAATATATTTAATCCTGGCTCCCCATCATCATCATTGCCTTCGACAAAAAAAGGATTAAAATTTCATTTGCCACAGAAAAACCTTTGCTCACTAGCAAATATTTGACCGACTCTCTCGAAATATATGTCTGTCGCTACATGTTCATTATTTAACCCTTTTGAATTTTTACATAAACATATTGTCCGCGTCCAATGAATTCTAAGTATACAGCTTATACTTTATTTGTTAGCTTTTTGGTTTTGTAACCGTGCTCATTGAATATGACTACGATGATGACCTCCTCATCAATACACAAAACTGGATGAGAGCCATTGTCAATTCATTTGGTTTTCTGTAGTATTTATTCAGCAAGCACTACTGACTACTGTGAAAAATCTGTCAAGGGCTCTTCGTCTCCTTCTCTCGCCCTCGCTAAAGGATAAAAAAATAATAATCCACTTTTTGTCATTTTCCCGTTCACGTCGTGTCATCATCTTCAAATTTGTTATTAAAATATTATTATCTACCACTTGGTTCTCAAGCAGCGAAAACATTTGCATTTATGATCATTATGCTCAACACAAAGAGCATGATTAAGCAATAAAGACATTTACAGGTTTATTGGATGGGAATCTCTATAAATATTTGCTTGTTCACTTCACTACGTCTCTTTTGCATTTTAATTAACTGGTTCTCTGGTATTAGCCGAATTACTATGTATGCTATTCTTTCCAACTTATACACTCTTTTATTGTCCATTTCATCAAGTGGTAAGGTACTTTGTGCTCAAAAATGTGTAACCCCAATGTTCAAAGCAAATCATCAAGAAGTCAACGAGTTTGATGATGTGCATCATCAAAGCCACGTAAAATGTAAATAAAGCCATAATTCTCTCTTCTCCAAGAAAAAAGTGTTTGGCTGGTTACAGTGGAAGATTTTTTATAGTTTGTTTATTGTAAACAGAAAAAAAATATTTATCCTGCTTGCCTGCCCTAGTCGAGCCCTGCCTAAGAGTCTTGGATTGCGATTACGCTTATTGGATAACAAAACGTTACGGAGAAATAAAAAAGTATCAAATTTTGTCTGCTGCGATGCTGGAAGTATTGTCTATGTGGTCTACTCATATAGCATACATATATGCTTTGTATGATAACTGCTGCGATCAAGAAAAAAATAAAGTTTTTGAAATGGAAGGTCGGCTGGTTTTTTACTTTTTTTATTTCTTTTCGTCTGCCTTTTTGCTTTTGTGTCGGTCAAAAAGTTACTATACAAAGTATACTTACAATACAATGTAAGCTCCATGTTCCTTTTTTATCATTTGATATGCAAGTATGTAACGCTCTTTTGAATGTGTACTTCTTGTTGCATTCTTCATATCACAAGAGTGAAAAAGTATTTTGTTCATGGAGCCATTAAAAACGCAGGCGAAAGAAAAGAGCTGAATATTATGTATCCATTAAAGCAAACCATACTATTATATATTTTTTAGCCATTGCATTGCTCACAGGAATTTTATCCTCTCCTTTGACTTTTTATCCTACAAAGCTGCATTATTGCATTGTTGGTATTTTTTTATATCATATCATATGATATGAACATGAAAAAGAAAATGGATGGATGGATGGAGAGAAGAAAAAATATTTTCTGTATGGATCCTCCTCCTCTTCTTGATGGCTGTTTAGGTCGTGAGCTAATCATAACATATAGATATACAAACTCGCTGGTAAATAATATGGAGGCTTGAAGGCATCATCATCATCATCAAATTCATCGTACACAACAATATTCTTTTATATAGCAAACATACAACCACTAGGCAAACAAATAGTGTAAAAGTCAAAATGCCATGCCATCATGATGAAGGGAGATCATCTTCAAAGAAATGGACATTGAACAAGGCAAGTTACATCATAACAGCAGCAAGTAGAGTGATGTGCTTATGTGTAGCATATAGCCTTAAGAACAAGCCGTTACAATAACAAAACAAGTATAAGAATGAGAGTGAGTTTAAACATGCGTGAATCATGAATGGTCAGTGGTTGTAATGATGATCATGATTATTAGGATTTTGATGGCGTAATATTATTATTATGAAGGGGAAACCAGAATTACAAGAGGATTAGCCGTGTACAAACTCTTGACTTGACGAGAAACAAGTGCGAAATAAAGAAGACATAATTATGAGGGCAGTGAAAACATGTTCAAAATATTTTTATTGCTTTGTAAAATCTTTTGGTGTTATTCGATGAAATTTTTGGATTGTTTCTCCAAATATACTGCTCTTTGCCCCATGTCAGGGGGAAACTAAGCATCCCCACTCACACGACAACCACCCTCATCAAAATGGCAATTCAAGCTATCCAGATTGTATGATGGAATTCTCCCTCGTCTCGTCTGGCAGTTATTACCTATCCAGTGAGCTACCCCGGTGATTAATAGTTTTAATCAAGATTTGTTCTAAGAGCATTTCCGCCTGCCGTCATCATCATCATCGCCATCAAGTCTACTACAAGCTGCAGCAGTGAAGATACCAAGTGCAATATGTACACAACCAAACATGGCTCACAGCAGTACCAACTAAGCTTTTGTACGTTTTCTCGCATTTCCATTTTCTTGTGCTTCCTCCCCACCCACTACCCACCGCTATTCTCTTTCATTTTCCACCAACTTTTTCGCTACCAGTAGCCTTCTTTAATAATAATGTCTCCCTATTTATTTCTCTCGTGCTGCTACGAGCATACACACCTACAAATCCATTTCATTTTCTGTGTTGTACTTTCAGAGAGTGTTACGCAACAAGAACAGCAGCAGAGAAAATTTTCTCTTTACCCGACTCTCTGACTCGTTCAGTTTGCCTGTCTGCCAGACCGAATCAGGCGTTTTCAAGTTGAAAAGCCAAATAACTCGGTCATTTCTTTATATCTCTTGTAAAGTCATTCACAGCTCCATATTCCTTCTTGGTATACTTATCCAATAATTCCTTCACGCGAGCTAGTGTACATAGCTTATATTCATTCTGGAAGAGAACGAGAATTCACCTCCTCTCCATCTCATTTATTTTCCCCAAAAAGCCAAAAAAGCACAAAAAGGAAGAAGAAGCTAAATGTAGAGAGAGGAAAAAGGGATTAAAGCAAGATTTTCCAGAGAATTTCTGAAAATTACAGCGCAGCCTTACAGTCAGTCGCTCAGGTTGAGCCAGTAAAGTGCACTAAACACACACAGCCAAAGTAGCATCATGAATGCTCTTATAATTTCCAGATGGGACCCAGATGCCCTGCCAAAAGGATTATGCACACTTTATTCTCTTTTTCTCTCCTCATCCCATCTTCTCACATCAAAGCACACACAGCGCAGTCGGCCTCGCTTACATTAGCTGATGCTTCACTTATTTTTACTACTTTACTTTATTTTTTGTATACACATTTTGTGGTTATGGCTCATGCCTACTCAAAACTTCCTCAACAAAACTTATAAACTACTTTACTCGCCATTCCATCTTCCATCCACGTAATATATTTTATGCATCCTTCAATTTTCTCATCTCCTCCGCCTCCATCCACCACCACCGAAAAAAACCTTTTAAATCCATTTTCTCATTTCACAACAACAAAACTTAAAATTCCCTCAAATAGATTTTTCACTCTCACTCC
>JAQFZG010005698.1:0-10027 GCA_034695465.1 Entomobrya nicoleti
AGCAAATCATCTTGTGGTTGATATTTTTTGGCTGAAATAAATGATCGCTCTTTTTGTTTTGAGTGAAGCCTGCTAATCATCTTTCACATCATCACCTGTTCAGCTCAGCTCGAGTAAACATAAATCCCTCCCGCTTTTTTATCTGCTAAAAGCCGGTCTCTCTTGTTCTGTCATCTCTTCCAAGTTTACTTTGATGCACTTTAAAAAACTTACTGGGATAATTAATTGTACACTGTACGAATTTCCAATTTAATTGTCAGTTTTTATTTTGAAGTTTAGTCAAGTGCGTTGGAGGTGGTAGTAAGCGGAGTTATCTAAATAAATGGGTATGTTCAACTTCATTTTTCTTTAATTACCTAAATGTATTCTTTATCTTATCATCTTATCTGAATCTGATAATGCCAGTTTAACACTTGGGGTGATAAAAACCCAATTTTTAATTGTAGTGATAATCAAGCAGCTTGTAGGAATACTACGACGTCAACTAAGTTATCATCCGCATCCGCCTCCTCACTCATCAGTGACATTTATTCAAGCGCAGAGGTGCACCACCAGCAGCTTTATTGCCGTAGTCAGATTAGCTAATTGTCAATTATTTGCGCGAAGGAATTCTAGCACAATGGCAGCTCCTGCTAAAAATGGGACAGCTCCGGCTCCAGCCCCATTTCAAAGGCTCCCTGATCACGTGGTCCCTTTAAACTACGCCTTAACCTTTGAACCAGACTGGACTAGCCACACCTTCAAAGCCACCGCACTTATCGACATTCTCATCAAGGAACCCACTGATTGTGTTACTCTGAACGCCAGTGAATTCCAAGTGAATCAGGTCACGTACTCAACCGCATCTTGTGAAGGACCCCTTATCCCCGACCTGTTTTTTCTGGTGAAGGATCAAGAGCTGTTGAAAATCAACTTTTCCACAGCCCTTTCCAAAGGCCAGGGCCAACTTTCAATTGAATACTCTGGCAAAGTATCTGATAACCTTAAGGGCTTCTTCAAGTCCAAGTACACAGGTCCAAATGGCGAGGATCGATGGCATTTTTTGACCAAGTTTGAGCCCACATTCGCCCGAGGATGCTTTCCATGCTGGGATGAGTAAGACTTGAATCTATTTCAATTACATTTTAATTCATTTTAAGTAATTAGAAATTAACTAAGATTTTGTTTTTATTTAGGCCTGCTATTAAGGCAACCTACGACATCACTTTAATCGTTCCAAAGGACTTGGTCGCAGTATCCAACATGGTAAGCTGAAGTGCCTAAAAGTAATTACTTAATTTAATCAACTCAGGTTTAAAAACTAAAGTGAATTTTATTATTAGCCTGTCAAGTCAGATAACCCACATCCCGATAACCCTACCAAAAAAGTGGTTACCTTCCACCAGAGCGTGAAAATGTCTACTTATGTGATGGCCTTTGCTATTGGGGAATTCGACTATGTGGAGCATCTTGCCCCAGGGGTAGGGGGCCCCTCAGGCATTCTCTGTAGAGTCTACACCCCCGTTGGGAAAAAAGACAGGGGTTCGTTCGCACTTGACGTTGTCGTTAAATCTCTGCAATTCTACGAAAGTTATTTTGGGATACCATATCCCTTGCCTAAAATGGACCTTTTGGGAGTCACGGAATTCGGCTCCGGAGCGATGGAAAATTGGGGTCTGGTCATCTTCCGAGAGCAAAATTTATTAATGGATGAGGAGCAAAGCAGCGCGTTGACAAAGCAGTACGTTTCGATTGTGGTGGCCCATGAGACGGCGCACATGTGGTTTGGTAACTTGGTGACGATGGAGTGGTGGTCGGACCTTTGGCTAAATGAAGGCTTTGCCTCATGGATGGAGTATCTCTGTGTGGATTGCATTTATCCGGAACTGGAAATCTGGAACTTGTTCATGTCCGATTTTATTCACTGTTTGGAACTAGACTCTAGCGCTATTTCCCATCCGATTCAAGCGGATGTACGGGATCCTGCGGAAATCGGTGCCATTTTTGATACGATAAGTTACATAAAGGGGGCCTCAGTCATTAGGATGCTTCATGCTTATCTGGGAGACTCTCAGTTTAAAGAGGGGCTCAAAAGATATTTGGAGGGACACTTGTTTGCAAACGCAGAGACCAAGGACCTGTGGGGGGCCTTAAAAGAGAAAAGTGGGAAGGAGGTGGGGCTTATCATGGGCACGTGGACGGAGCAAATGGGTTATCCTTTAGTTACAGTAATGGATGTGCGTAATGATAAGCAGGATGTGGTGATAAGGCTCAAGTATGAAAAGTTTAGTTGGCCTGGAGAGGTGAAGGAGGAAAAAGATAAGGACAACAAGGCTTATCGGTGGATCATACCGATGACGGTGAGAAGACAAGGGGAAACCAGAGGAGGAAAATGCTTATCGATGGTAATTGATAAGGACGCAGGGGAGGAGGTGGAGATTAGAGTGGAGGGCGTAGGGGAGGGCGACTGGGTGAAATTAAATGCGGATCACGTGGGATACTTCAGAGTGGCTTATCAGGAGGGAAAGTTGATGAAGAAATTTGAGAATGCGATAAGGCTGAAAGAAATGGAGCCTTTGGATAGACTTGGCATTCTAGATGACTTGTTTGCGGGGGCGAAGGCGGGAAAGGGGAAAACGGAAGATGTAATATTTTAAATCTAAATATGTTTAAGAAAATTAGTTGGAAAATTTGTAGGGTTAATTTGAATGCTTTTGAAATTGAATTAGGTTTTACGATTTTTGGAGTCGTACAAAAATGAGGACCAGTATTCGGTGTGGAGTTGTGTACTGAGTGTACTGGGAGACGTGGGGAAGTTGGTGCGAGGCTCGCATTTGGAGGAAGGCTTTAAGAAATTTGCTTCAGGAATACTGGAGCCCGTTTATGGGAAACTGGGATGGGAAAAGAAGGAGGATGAAAGTGAGCTTTAATATTCTAATTCAGGTTTGTACATTTTTGGTGAAACTTGAATTTCAACTTTGTCGGTTTTTTTCTAAAGAGCCGCAGGATTCGGTGCTAAGGACAGCGATACTCACTCGGATGGTGAGTTTAGGTCATCCTCTTATTTTGGAGGAAGCAGGGATGCGATTTCGTAGATATTTGAAAGGGGAAATGGAAATAAGTCCTGATGTGCGTTCTGCGGTCTACCGTGCTGTTATAAAGGGGAATCCAGAGGAAGGATTTGAGCAGCTTTTGGGAGTTTACAGAAAAACGGATTTGTTGGAAGAAAAGGTTAGGATTTTGGGGGCTTTGGGTGCTGTGGGCGGTGGAAGTGGACCGGCTGTGGAGGCTGTCATTGAGAAAATTTTGGAGTTTGGGAGGGGAAAAGAAGTGAACAAACAGGACATTATCACAATTTTGGTCAGCTTGAGTGAGCAAGGTGGGATGGAAAGGGGCTGGCAGTATTTCAAGCAAAATTGGCAGTTTTTTAGGGACAACTTTCCGACAGGCCACTTTTTGATTAGACGCTGTGTCGAGGGGGTGGCAGGGGGATTTAAGACGGAGGAGAAAGCGGTGGAAGTGGAGCAGTTTTTCAGGCAGCATCAGCTGAAGGGAGTGGAGCGAAGCGTGAAACAAGCACTCGAAAAGATAAGGATTGGGAAGGATTGGATGGAAAGGGATGCGGGTGGACTGCAGTCCTTTTTGGAAAAGTACTAGTAGTTAAACATCCCATGCTAGTCACTTAGTCACTCTTGTCGGCCACACATTTAAACTATCTGCATACTATACTATACGAATTGTCTTCTAAATTAATTCTATCTCAAGTCAAAAGTCTGAAACAAATAAATTAACTAATTTTTAAATGTTATAAATTATTTATTTGTTTACGCGATTTTAAACTTTCATAAATCATCTTACTTTAATTAGCGACATATTTTAAATAATTAGATTAGGGAACATGATGGAGGTGCTTACAAAGTAGGATATATACATTCACATTCATAATTCATAATATGATAAGATAAGGTAACTAAAAAGGCGTACTTAAGATAACCACTAACTATTGATTGATAAGGCAAGAAGATCATTGTTTTTTAAATTTTAAATGCAATCTAACATATTACATAGTTATTTTTTTGATCTTAATCCTTCCCAACTACATCACTATTATCTAACTGATTATTTAACTGTTCGTTTGAATTAGTTGGGGGCGATGGGGCACTCGCCTTTTGTGCGATATCTCTCACAATCTCCTGAAAAGTGTCGTCCTGAAGGGGAGGGGGTCCGCCCGTATTGTTTTCCGCCCCATTTCTCATCTCCTCATCCATCTGTGCCAGTCTAAGCAGCGTGACAATGTCCGCGTGCTCCTTCTTCATGGCCACATCCAACGGACTCACCTTCCTCTCCTTGTCCTTCAGCTGGTAGTCGGCCCTATTCCTCAGAAAGAGGCACACTTGTCCCGTGTGCCCCTTCTCCGTGGCCAGCCACAGCGGACTCCTCCCCCCGCCATCCACCTCATTCACCCTCGCCCCATTCAACATTAAAAACTCACAAGCCGTCACACTTCCGCCCATCACCGCCTGATGCAGCGGCGTACATCCCCCATCATTCCAATTCACCCAATTCCTATCCGCCCCCAACGCAATTGCTTCCGCCATTCCCCCCAAATTCCCCTCCCTTGCCGCCCTGTACAATAGCACGTTACTGTCCATATTTTCCTCAATTTGTGTAGAGTCCCCTTCGTCCCCCTGCTGCTCCTCCCCCTCCTCAGCATCTTCCCACTCTCCCTCCCCCGTACTCTGCAAGCTTTGAAATGACTCTGTTTCCGATTGGCTTGTATTTTCCAGCTCTTTCCCACTCCCATCACCCATCATCGTCTCAGGTGAGTTCCCATTGGCCCCATTGTTCTCACTCTTTTTTCTCCTTGTCCTGGTTGACCTGCCACCTCCACTCAGCCCCTTCCTCCCACCCGTCATCATGCCCAGGCCTACGAAAGCCTTGTCCACATACTTGGCCCTAATCCACGTCTCCCTCACATTCCTGCCGCACTCCGGACTCGCCTTCTCCACACCCAACTCCCCCAACACTTCCACCTTGGCCAAGTAAACTCCATTCACAAGCTGATTGCCCAGCTCGCCCATCACTTTCACCAGTGTCGTTTCCCACTCGTCCAACTTGATACTCTTCACCTTACTATGATGCACTCCCAAACTTCGGTGAATCCCACTGCACTCAATGCACAGCGTAATCCCCAAGTTGACACTCGCCCACTCCGGATTCTCTCCGCCACAGTCACAGCATCTCGTATTGCCCGCTACTCTCAAAATCCGTTCAACCACCTTCGCCTTTTCACTGGTCACCCTCAACAGATCACTAGTGCCTCCACCACCTTCACTCCCTCCCCCATGATAGCCATCCAGATAAGCTTCATGGTGAACCTGATTGTTTTCTTTCCTTCCCCCGCCAGCCCCACTCAACGTGCTATTATGAATGGCGCTGCTAATAGCCGCTTGAAGTGCACTAACCCACGCATGAAAAATATCCTCTGCGTCTGCCTGCAAAATGTGTGTCCTAATTTCCCATTGAGAAATTAAGAAAACAAAAATTTAATTTAATTACAATTTAAATCCAAATCCTAAAAAATCACATGTTATGCAAATTAAATATTGCTGTGATTGCGTATTATTATTACTTATTCGGGCTAATTAGCTCAAAACAAAATCTCCTATCGCACTCAGCCATGGGACGAACCATGCAAATCCTCAAGTCCTCTTCCATCACGGTCGCCGTTTCCTCCGCCCTTTTCCTGTACAACAGCTGCCCTCTGTCAAGCAACTCGAACCACCTCCTTTTCCAACTTTTAAACGTTTTTGCACTGCCCCTCTTGTACAGGTACCCCTGCATTACCACCCCAGGGGTAGCGTTTGGCCCAGCACTCGTTATAAAACTGGGTGTACTATGAATCCACACTTGCTTGTCATTTAACATTGACTCACTTTCCCGGCCAACCACACTTCTCATCTCACTCAACTTCTCAAAAAAATAAAAGCAACCCATTTACCCTCAATTAATAGACTAATTAACGTGTCAAATTAAGTATCTAAACACTACATGCTTAACTAACCTCTTTGCTTAAAGTTTTGAGAAAGGGATCCGTATCCTTAAAAAAGTCGTAGCCTTGATGAAAGTAAGTTTTGTGGGCTTGCAAAACCGACAAAATCTACAACAAAAAATTTACCACAATACATGGGGTCATTTATACATCATGTCAGCATCAAGGAAAATATAATTTATATGAAGGGGGACTAGGGGACGTTCAGTGTCAATGATTTACATACATTATCCAAAATCTCAAACCGCTTCCTCTGCTGTAAAATCGTGATACTGTACACCATTTCCACTGCAGCTGATCTGTAATTTATTCTTGCAGCTGAGAGCTGATTTAACGCCTCCTCCGCCTCTTGATTTTTCCCTTTCGGAATGGCAGAGTTACGATGAAGTGAGTTCTCATATTCTTGCTGCAGCTTTTCCAAATATGACCTCATTTCTTTACAAGTTCGCACTTCCCTTTAAAAATAACATTTTAAAATTAATTTGAATGCTTGCGAAAATCAATTCAAGACTCAATCATGATTTAAACAAAACAAAAACAACCACAAAAACCACCTACATCCTACCCACGCACGCCCCCGCAACAACACAACAAAATGGGGTATCGTTCATAAACCATGTCTCAAATATTTCATTTTATGATAAAAAGTGGTAAATAGTTTAGAAATATTTTGGCAGAAGACCGGGTGAAATTTGGTAGTGGATATTTCGGTGACATAGTTTATGGAGCACCCCAAAACAAAAAAAGCTGAGTATTCATTACAATTCGGCTACATGACTAGTTTAGATTAGAAATGCGTACAACCCACATGTGTATTAAAAATGTACATTAAGCTCTAATTATTTTGTGACTATTTAAAGTTAAGTTGACTAATTTTGGTTAAAAAACATTGAAATGAAAAATTGTGTAAATTTTTTGTACACATGCGGGCTTCCAAGACTTGAAGGAGAAGAAGCAGATGGTGAGGTGGTGGTAGTAGAAGAAAGGGTTGTACTTGTTTGAAATTTTCTCGAGAACAATTGACTCTCTAACTTTTTGAGGAATTCGGAGAGGTTCCGACAAATGGCACGGTTGATCTGGTCCAAAAGTGTGCCTTGGAATTTGGTCAACTCTTGCATCGCGTGGGAGCACTTGTTGAACGCCGAGTAAATTGGGGGATCATGGCGGAAGTGCACACTCGTTTCGAACAGTGCGTTGAAAAATGTACTAAACATTTCAATTCAACAACAAAAAATATACCAAACTAATTAATAATAATTTACTCACTAATTAATTAAAAATTTCATTGAAATGAAACTTACTGTTGTGTGTTTAAAAAAGTTTTTCCGGCTTCAATCATGTGACTACTTGTTTTCAGCAATTTTTCCAGCTTCCCATCCAAATTATCTACACGCTGGATCTCCTCCTCTAAACGACTTCGGAACTTGGGGGTGTCCCGAACACATTCACCGAAATCTATAACAGGCTTCATGATTCACTCCGATGGGATTACAAAGTACGTCTCTTGAGGTCACCACAGGTGTCAAAAAACAAAAGTTTATTTTTCAACTATGCGCCACCCATTTTCTCCCTTCCAACTTGGCTTTCAAAAATAACGGCACTTGGACTTTCAATAGTAGTTCTTTCAGTTAAAACTAAGGGCTAATAATTAGCAGTCAGTCTAAAAATTGTAAATTTGACACTTTGTTAACTTTTGAGCTTTTCTCTTCTTCGGTGGTGCTTAATTCAAACTTGATGATACCTGTTAACTAGACAAAGAAATTGACAAAACATAATTAATTTTGAAATCAAAGTATCCGCCTGTGCACACAAAGATCTATAAACAACATACATACATTGAAGACTCACAAGAAATATCTAGTTCAAATGCAGTTAAAATTTAAACTAAATTAAATGCAATACAAATACACTAAAGTTTAGCTTTGGGAGTCATAAAACTATCATACTGATAAAAGATAACCCGGAAATAAGCCTTATCATCACATTCATTATTTCTATCATTTAAGTGTGTTTAATGTTCGGGGCTTGTTCATTTTCAATGTTTAATTTAGCGACTGTGAGTCATGCATGATAAGTGACAGCTTCATATTTTTAAAGAAAGCTCTTCTCAAAACTTAAACCACTATCCCTCAACGAGTAAATATCCTGATAAGTAAATAGCTACACAAGTATTACTAAAGCAGTTAACTCCAACCACACCAGAGATACCAGAGTTTACAGTTTTAAAACTTACCTTATCTTGTCAGCTGATTTTATAGGTTTCGATTTCAATGCTGCAGTATAAACTTTTAAACTATTTAAGTATTAAACCAGCTGAATTGTTATGTTTCTAAGCAAACTATGTTTTTATTTTTTTTATTTTAGCCTACCAATTAATATTTTTAGCTAATTTAGCTAATATTATAATTATACAAAATGTTAGTAAGTTTAAACAAGACAAGTTAGTCTTTTGTTTTGTTTTTGTGACTCAACTGGTCAAACAGAGTAGCTGACTGTTGGACTGTGTTGAATCATCCGCTGCTGCTCTGCTCCCTTTTTTTGTTCACATACTTAGGTATCTGCTATGTACGCAGTTCAATGCAATACATTATGTAGTAAATGTAAAAATACAGATAAATGCACAGAATAGACAGACATGCAAGACAAGCAGAAAAGCGCAGACGAGTGCCAGGGAATGTAAAGAAAGGTCATCTAATCAGCTCATCATCATCATCATTATCCGTTAATTCATGTAATTTTTTTTAGACTTTTTTACGGCATGAATTTAATTGCTTATCAAGTACATTCTATCGATAAGCCAGTTGGATAAAATATTCTAGAATGTAAATAGATAGCTATTAGCATATTTTTATTGTAAGATTTATTAAGAAATTAAAATGGAATTAAGAATATTTTGGGGTAATATGAGACACCAAAATATTTACATGAAAATGGAAAGGGATTAGGATGGACTTGCGTTGTCACTGGAAAATGTAATAGTTTTGGAGTTTTTGACGTAAAACGAGTTGAATTTGAGTGGATTGTATGTCGATTTTGCAGACAATACCGGTGCAAACAAAGATGATTTCTTATGAATGAACAAATATCCAAACCAACTACCAACCTTCTACTTACTTAGCTTAATGCCTGATTTGTCTGATGACTTGAAATTAGATAAATTCTTAAGAAAATCAATAAACTTCATGTTTCAATTTGTATTTTTATTTTCATCCAATATCTATTTACAGAAACTACTATATTCTATTCTCTGGCAGTCATCACAATTCCTAACGCCTTTGGTAACAGCAAAACACCTACATCCGGTTTCAAATACTCTTGTCTATCGACCCTTGGATCCAACCTGACTTCAAACTGCTGTATCATCTTCACAGCGAAAAGGAACAGAACTTCCCGCGCAAGGGATTCCCCCAAGCACTGTCTTTTACCAGCTTGGAACGGCACCATCAAATCCTTCAAATTATTTAGCCCACCTTCCCCATTTAAAAATCGTTCTGGCCGATAAACTTCTGGGTCCCCCCAAATTTCCGAATTATGATGACAATGATAAATATTAGGCACCAAAAGTAAGCCCTTCGGTAACCTATAACCTTTGTATGAAAGATCTTCCAGTAGTTCATGAATTACTCCCATTGGTACAGACGAAGCCATTCGTAGTGTCTCGTTTATCACTGCCTCCGTGTATGGCATCCTAAAATATTAAAAATTGCCATGCTTTTAATTTACATTATTTCTTTTAAATTAAATATTTTCAATGCTTAAGTTAATCTACCTTGATCGATCTGCCAAAGAAGGGTCCCTCCCCCTTCCAACCACCTCATCAATTTCCTTCACCAGTTTCTCTTGAACTTGTGGCCACAAACTCATATAAACCATTGCCCAGTTGACTGCAGTTGCCGTGGTCTCCCCACCACTCAAGAATTGTCCGTGTGGAATCAAATGAACAAAGGAATGGCTTTGGTGAAGGAGTTGAGGAGAAGGAGGAAGTGGGGAAAGTTG
>JAQFZG010005699.1:0-10025 GCA_034695465.1 Entomobrya nicoleti
ATGTTTATTATAAATTCATGGCATTATCAATTTTTCATGTGGGGTCATTGTGCAATTGATTATTTTGTTTATGCATAAAAATTTGTTTGAAACTTTTGCATTTGAACCGTCGAACAGAATAAAACTGGACTTGAGAAGATCAAGGAGAATTTTCAGTTCTGAGGCATACTTATCTATAAACCATTAAAGACTTTGACCAACTTTTAAAGAAAAATCAAATGACATGTTATACTTATGACTGAGAACTCAAGAAAATGTTATATGCTTTGAATTTTACACAAAAAAAGTACAACAGCACAATAATAATTTCAACAAGATCATTTTAATGCCCAACTAATCAACAACTAAATGATGGAAAGAACATAAATTTCATTGTAACTCTGATAAGAAAACAAATTTAACAAAAAAAAATCTATCCGGAAAAAGATAAATTCATTAATTCTTTTCTTTTTTTCATAATTTAAAGAATTTTTGCGTAGATTCAAAAGAGAGCAGCATAAAATGATTAGATGATCATAAAAACCGGAATCCAATTAACGACAAGAAATTCACCTTTTCAGGCTCAGGGCTCAGGTGAGTCAGCATTTCCAGAATTGTTTAGCATTCGGGCGAAGTGCAAACATGAAATACATAAAATACAGCAGACCATGAGGAACGTCACAAGGGCCAATACGGCAAAACCGAGAGGAATTAGGATGGCCATCAAGGGGGGTCCTTCGAACCTCGTTTCCCGTTTTTCCCTGCCGTGTTCCTTTGGCAACCCATCATCATCATTGTATGGAGCCGCAGCAGAGCCAAGGAATCGTCCAATTGATATGATGATGACCACTCCTACGAATAATCCAATATTATTCCTCGCCATTTTCACTACAAAATTTAAAAAAAAAATGTTTTCATTTACAAAAAATTGATTAGATAAAATGACACACAGAGATGTAATATAATTTAAGTAAAAATATTAATGCTGAAGATTTAAACATGGCTTACATTGTCGAAATTGATTTCAAGTTCTGTTCACGAATCCAGTTCCAAATTAAATTTCCACGAAAATTGTGAAGCAGATTCTCAAGAAGGAAAATTGTTCAGACCACTGCTTAAACCGTCACGAGTCTTGGAACAGATCACTGTAAAATAATTAAATCGATTTTTTTCAAAAATTAAACTATGAATAGTACAATTAATTACGAAAATTACACAATTAACTATTGAATGAGTTAACCGCTTACAAACATAAAATAATTTAGTGTTTATTAGTATTTAGTGTAAATTAATTAAGATTGCTTACCTGGTCTGGTGTAAATATTGGTTTGAATATTAAACTGTCAGCAAATGGCAAGTCGTAAGTTCGCAATTTTTCAAATCGGTTGTCCGTCAGAAATCCCTGGGTGGCATGGAAACTGCTGGGAAAAAAATCAAAATACTTTATGAATTAAGCAAACAATACATAATTATACATTTACTAAATAATAGTAAATGAATTAGATAGGTTAACGAATTAAGATTGCTTACCTTTGGCGAAAATTGATTTGAAGGTGATTAGATTGATTGACAGCAAATAAGCAAGAATTTCACAAAAGTGTAGATGAGGATTTACAGAACTTTGTAGAATTGGAATCAAGCAGACAAGTGAGCCTTGAGATTATGGTGTTTGGATTGGTTAGCAGTTTAAGTTTAAACCTTAGCCAAAAGTAACGACCGTGAAATAATGATTGTTTGTTTACCATGTATACTGGTATTTATACTCTGCAGAATTTTGAGAGAAGAAAGAAAATAAATAAACAAAAGAACAAAGCGTACAAAGTCTATTAGAGTATGATTAGTCGGAGGTCAAAGGTTAAGTAGGTGTGTGTGCTTTTAAGTAGAAAAGAAAGAAATCATTTTGTTTTAATTGTTGAAATTAGTTCTTGTATTTATTATTCTATTCAAATGAATTTCGGGGTCTAACCGGAAGTACCCAAAGATTACACAGTATTTTTAGCGAATTAAAAAAAATTCAATGTAACTACATCAAAGTTTAAGTTTCAACTTAAAATTAAATATTTTATTGAACTTTGGACTTTAAACAGAGTCTGTGGCGATTCAGTTATTAGTTTAAGACGCAATTTTTTTAAAACTTTTTTTTGAAGCATTGAAAAAAGTATTTTTCTTTCGATTTCAATGTTTTCAGTTATTTTTTGTTGTTTTGATTTCTTTGGACATTAATTTTAATCGAAAATTTATTTGCCATTCAATTTTTAATGATATAAAATTAGCAAAAATATGCTAATTTGATTGCAATGCAATTTGATGGGAAGGACTATTTTTGAGTGGGTTTGTTCACTATTCAAGTCAATAAATTAACAACATAATTATGTCGTATTAAGTCCCATTTTCAACTTAATTCTGTTTTAAATCCCGTTTTTTATATTTAAAAAAATGTAAATTAAATGAATGAAAAAAATTATTATTTTTAATTCTAAGATTTTTTAAGTTAATCTTGATTTTCCGCTCCTATTTAATTAAAACGCAAAAATGATTACCTATCAACTTCGATATTCCAACAAAAGAAATATACATTTTTGACAAGCTTTTAACTTTGTCAAAGCTTTTTTTTACCAACTGAAGTCAGTTTCCAAAGTTGCAAAAAATGTTTGATATAAAAGACGTAAGAAGTAAGAAGCATTTTATTGTTGAATAAAATAAATAATACATTTGCTAAAAACGTGTTTGGTATCCGGTGTCCAACTGACACTAATTCTTATTAGTAATATACATATTATTACATACTTCCCATTCCAGCCTACATTCCATTAAATGCTGAACCACTACCTCCCTCCGGAGTAACCCAATTGATATTCTGTGACGCATCTAAAATATCGCTAGTCTTACAATGAATACAATTTTGAGCATCTGTACCTTTTCCTAATAAACAAATTGGGTTACATGCATTAACAAATGCTAAATGCAATCATGGGATTAGTTTCGTTTTCCATATTTTTTTTAAAGGAGAGCATATATTATTTCCCTTAACACTCCGTTTGAACTTTTTAAATCAAGATGCAATTGTGTTGTAAATTAACCCATCAAATCCATTGCATAAAAATTTTGATAAAAAAAGCTAGCCAAAAAGATAATTATGATTTTTTTTGAAGAAGCCTCTAATTTTAACCAATTTGATGACATGCCTTGTGGAATACATGAAGCATAAATGAACTTTTATAAATGTGCATTTTTCATTGGACTCCATGTAAACGAATTCTTATACTTTAGAAGGCATGGGTTGTGTAGTGGAGATGGCATGATATGTGCTGCATTGCATTGTACTGTTGTAAGTTGAAAGAGGACCATCAGCAATGTTTGTGGTGATGATGACCATTTTTATTCCTTTGACAGTTGTCAACTATCAATCCAACAGGAGCACAAGACAAGTACACTTATGATTTATTTTTGTGGATTGGAGAAAATACATATTGGCCTCCTTCTTGTCTTAATCTTGACTGATGTGGTCATTAGCATATTTTAGATAAACTCGATAAAAGTATTCTAATAGTCTATGCACAAAAATCGAGGATGCTGAAGAATTCTTATCTGCTGCATATCTTTTCCTTTGACCTGGCTCCGAAGTACTACTAGTATTGGTATTTGGTATACAAAATGCTGTAGTAATCGTGCCTATTTTTTGATGCATATTTTGTACACTTCTGATTTTTCTTTGTGAGTTGCCAAGAACACTTCATTTTCTTGTTGGATGTTCTTCTCTGAAGTTGGGATATTTTTTTCGTTAAAGTTAAATCATTTGTACAAAAAAATGCTACAAATCTATTAATCATAAATATATAGAGACACGTACAAAATTTCAAGTTTTGTGAGTGCATTCTTTACATTTGGATTTGTTGACTGAGACAGCAGTGGAGCATTATAAAGTGCTGAAATGTAAGTACTTTTAAAATATGTGGAAAAAGAAGTGATGTTGATGTATTAAATAGGTATTACAACCTGTTTTGTAAAAATTTACTAATGTGGGCTCTAATTTATTTCGGTAGGCCTAACGGAAAGTCGACATGTCCATTCTGTGGGGAAACACCTCCCAACCTAACTGTTCATCTGCTTCGTCATATTGGGGAAAAGCCCTTTCACTGCTCCGTCTGCCGAGACGAATTCAACACAGAAGGAGACAAGAAGAGCCATGAACTGATACACGGGCGAGAGAGAAGTTTCGTGTGTGAAATTTGCAATAAAGGATTTAAACAAAAGACGAGTCTTACACGTCACAAGAAGACGGTCCACTCGGATGAGAAAAGATATCAATGCACTCAATGCAGCCACAAATCGAAACGGAGCTGGGACCTACAACGGCACATCAATTCCTGTCACCAAGGCTTACGACCTCACAAGTGCAACCTGTGTGAAAAATCTTTCGCTGAAGCTGTCACCCTTGGAGCTCACATGAGAATTCACACGGGAGAGAGGCCTTTCAAGTGCGCAACTTGTCCCAAGAACTTCCCCACATCATCAAAACTTCAAGTTCATTCAAGAGTCCACAGCGGAGCGCGTCCGTTTCAATGCTCAAAGTGTAACAAGTCATTTGGAGTAAGGAGTAGCCTCAACAGACATCAGCAGGTACACTTGAATGAAAGGAAATTCCAGTGCGACTTGTGTCACAAGACATTCAACACGAAATGGAATTTGAAGGTGCACAAGCAACGTCACAGTGGCCTTAAGACATTCAAGTGTCCACTCTGTGCTAAAAAGTTCACGACTTCCACTGGACTTCGGAGTCATGTTCGGGCGCATACTGGAGAGAAGCCCCACAAGTGCACAGTCTGTGCGAAAGCCTTTCGAGCTAATTGCATATTAGAGGACCATTTTCGGAGCAAGCATCTGGGTGAAAATCCCTACATTTGTAGGAAATGTGGAAAGGAGTATGGAACTATCTCGCATCTCTCTCGGCACAAAAAGGTATGCAAAAAAATACGCTCAAGGAATGCCACATGACCGTGCCTTCACATCGTTATAGCTGCCTTTAAACGAGTACCGGCTCCAACAAATTAGAAAACATTATGATAAATCCATCTGTGCAAATATTTATTATTTCTATTCCTGTTTGTATTTCTAGATTTTTACTCCTAGTCTGTAGTCGTATCGTATCTAAACGTTTATTATAGCAATTAGTGTAGTTTTCGTTACTTTTAGTCTTTTAAGAACTATTGACATTGACTTAAATTTTGACTAGTTTTAAGTAATTCGGAATAAATAAATAGTGTACAAATTTAACAGACATTCATGAGATATCTATCTATCTATCTATCAACTTGCATTTTGTTTCATTACAAACTCACAAATTATTTCAATCACTTGCATATTTTTTGTCAGCAAAAGTGCATAGAATATGTGGTGTATAATTACTATATTCATCAATTAATTTTTCCTTAATTATTAATTAATAAATAGTAATTAACTTATAATTTCAATTTAGAGAAGACTGTGCTAAATGCAGTTTCATACATTCGCATCCCTTCGATTTCCCTTAACTAACTGGCTAACATTTATTATCTCACTTTTCCCCCCTTTTTTCAATCTTCAATTATGAAGTGACGACGATGATAGAGTTCATCTCTTCGACTCCCCATCCCCGCAACTGAATCCAGACCTGCATCTATGCAATTTCAATAGCGTGCATAAAAGGAGAAATCAGCATTGTCACCTGCAATTAATTCTACATAAAAAGCCATTTATAATGCAATTATCTCGTTAATTAACTTTCTCTGGAAATATATTTTTTCTTCTCTTTGCCTATCAGCAGAATGAGCTACATAATATATTTTGTATACTAATTTTTCCCATAAAGAACGTGATTTTATTTGGAGCAAAACGGGTTGACCAAAAAGATAATTACCTTTTTTCAAGAAACCTCTTTTAACCACTTTGATGGCATATTTTGTAGAATACGTGAAGCATATCAATAAGTTAAATCTGTGGATGTAGTAATATTTTTTTTAATTTGAGGCAAACACAAAGTAGAATTGATAAAAATGTGCATTTTCCATTGGAGTGCATGTAAATGAACTGTTATGCTTTAGAAAGCATGGCTGTGTACTGGAGATGGGATGATGTGTTGTCTTGGGATTTGAAAGAGAGCCATCATAATTAATTGTGGTGATATGACCATTTTCATTCCATTCTCAACTATCAACTATGAATGCAATAGAAGCACAAGTATATTTATGATTGTTGGTGGATTTGAGAATATGGATGTTGGTGTGTACGATGAAATATGACCGTGTTTCTTTTTCTTCTTGTCTTGGCTGAGGTGATCATTAGCATATTTTAGATAAACTCGATTTAATGCACCAAAAGTATTCAAATAAGCTGAAGGGATCGATTTTGGTCGGTTGATGGTTCGTGTACAAAAATATGGAATGCTACTCTTCTTATCTATCTTTTTTTGCTTTTTGTGAGATGGCTGAGAAATATTGGAATGCTGTATGTTATAGTGATCGTGGCTATTTTAGTACGTTTTTTGGTGAAGGCGACGTGCAGTTCTTTTTTAGATGTTCGTACCTGAACAAGTATGCTTTACTTTTTGTTTCTTGTGTTAGATCTGTAATCTTTGTAAGCAGGATTTCCTCTATTTCCAATTAAATCAGTTTTGCTCCAAGTTTCGAGAACATTGGAATCAGATTTATTTTTAGAAAGATTCAAGATTTTTAGTTGTGAGGAAACACTTTTCAGTTTTTAGATTATATATTGAGTAGTGCCAAAAATATTAAGGTTAGCACATTAAGCTGTTGTTGAGTGATAAGGTGACGGCGCTTTATAAATTGTTGAAATGTAAGTTTTTTTTATTATCGGTGTAGAAATAATTACTGTCAATGTGTCAAAGGTTTGCAATACCTTTCGTTAAAACATTTACTAAATTGGCTTTGCTTTTAATTTGTTGTAGGGCTAAAGGAAAATCGAGATGCCCATTCTGTGGGGAAACACCTCCCAAACTAGCTGTTCATCTGCTTCGTCATATTGGGGAAAAGCCCTTTCACTGCTCCGTCTGCCGAGAAGAATTCAACACAGAATACCACAAGAAGAGTCATGAACTGATACATGAGCGAGAAAGGCTTTTCTCTTGCGGAATTTGCAACAAAGCATTTAAGCAAAAGACGAATCTGACAAGTCACAAGAAGACAGTCCACTCAGATGAGAAACGATATCAGTGCTCTCAATGCAGCTACAAATCGAAATGGAAGCAGCACCTTAACCGACACATCATGTCCTGTCACCAAGGCTTACGACCTCACATATGCAATCTTTGTGGAAAATCTTTTGCCCAAGCTGGTGACCTAGTAGTTCATATGAGAGTTCACACTGGAGAGAGACCTTTCCGGTGCTCAACTTGTCGCAAGGACTTCCCCACATCGTCAGCACTTCGAGTTCATTCGAGAAGCCATAGCGGAGCGCGCCCTTATCGCTGCTCAAAGTGCAACAATTCATTTGCACAAAAATGTACCCTCAAAAATCATGAGCAGGTTCACTTGAATGAAAGGAAATTCAAGTGTGACTTGTGTCACAAGACATTCAACCAGAAATGGAATTTAAAGGAGCACAAGCAACGTCACAGTGGACATAAGGCATTCAAGTGTCCACTCTGTCCTAAAAAGTTCGCGACTTCCACTGGACTTCGGAGTCATGTGGGGCTGCATACTGGAGAGAAGCCCCACAAGTGCACTGTCTGTGCTACCGCCTTTCGAGCTAATTGGATATTGGAGGACCACTTTCGAAGCAAGCATTTGGGCGAAAATGCGTACATTTGTCGAAAGTGTGGAAAGGAGCATGGATACAGTGGAGATCTCTACAAGCACAAAAAGTCATGCAAGAAATTACGCTCAAGGAATGCCACATGACCGTGCCTTGCCTACACATCGTTATAGCTGCCTTTAAACGAGTACCGGCTCCAACAAATTAGAAAACATTATGATAAATCCATCTGTGCAAATATTTATTATTTCTATTCCTGTTTGTATTTCTAGATTTTTACTCCTAGTCTGTAGTCGTATCGTATCTAAACGTTTATTATAGCAATTAGTGTAGTTTTCGTTACTTTTAGTCTTTTAAGAACTATAATAAATAAATAAATTGCTATGACATTGACTTAAATTTTAATTAGTTTTAAGTAATTCCGAATAAATAAATAGTGTACAAATTTAACAGACATTCATGAGATAATTATTGACCTTTCGTTTCCCATGTTATTAGACAAGATCAGCATTTATTTTTATCCACTATCCATCTCTCATGATTACAATTGTAGTGCATTTTAACAAACTTATTTCATTAGAAATTCTCAAATGATTTCAATAACTTGTATAGCTTTTGTACAGAAAAAAGGCCAGAGTTGGTGGTGCATAATTAAAACATTCGTCAATTAATTGTTCCTCTACATTAATTAGCTCATCAACTTTTCGAGAATAAGCAACGTGGAGTAAATTAAATTTATGAAAAGACTCGATGCAGTTCCATTTTCCCCAACTCAATACCATTTATGACTTGACTTGCAATCCACCAACGCAACTCCAATCTTTTTTCTATCTCTTCCAACGTATCAAGTAATGATTAGTAATTAATTAGTCATCAAGTCATTCATGCTGTCATGTCCACAATATCAAAAGGGGCATCATGAGACCAGTGATATGTTCGAGCTTTAAAATCGGAATAAAAATCCGGAAACTGGATTGATGACAAACTAAAATTGGAACTGGTCAAGGGTTCCTTGCTCAAACAGGTTTTCACCCTGGCCCTTCTTCCAAGACGGAATGCTGCCAATGTGAAGACAAATGTTCATTTGTTTTGTCCTTAAAAACACCCTGTTCATTTGTTAATTTTCCAAAGTTTCCAAGAAAAGGTTCCTTCTAAATTTTATGGCAAACCAGTCGAAAAAAATCAATTCTATGGTAGATAAATTGTAAAACATATTTTGAACAAGCAGCAACACATTTTTAAATTAAATAATGTAAATATTGAGATTGAAGCATAAGTAGGTTCAAAGTTCAAAAAAAATATATATTTAAGTTTAGAAAATCTGAACGTTAATCAAAAAATTGTGTAGTTTGCGTTTCATTCTTTTTTGGGTACTTCCGGTGACATCGATATTCATTTGAATATAATAATAAATACACTAAATAATCGAAAACCATTCAACGGCACAAAAAACATCTATGTTTTCTGACTAAAAATGCACCCACTTTGACCTCTGACCTAACGAACGATCCTCTGGACATTTATGCTTTTTCGTTCATTTGTCTGTTCCATTGTCCTCTCCAAATTCTCCAGAGTATAAATAGTAGTATGGCTGGTGAACCACTCATCATTCTCTCTTGGAGCTCCTTTCGACCAAGGTTTACATTTAAACTTTTGTCCAATCGAAATATATATCGTAATTGGAATTCTTTTCAAATTAAAAGTGAAGCTGCGCCACTCAGTGTCAAGTTTTTATCAATTTTTGCAAACAAGTTAAAAGATGGAGATGGATCCTTGCAGCTTGTCTTTGGATGAGATTATCCAACTTCGCAAGCAAAGTACAACCGAATGTCCCGTCTTCAAACGCAGAATCCCTCCTAAATCACTTGTGAGTCTTCCGTTGGATGACGCCATTCCGATTATGAAGGGTCGTGGAGTCATCTCGAATCCCAAGAAACGCCACTTGGAACAAGATAAGCCAATAAATCAAGTCATTTCTGTGAGTGCTCCAGAACAAGAAGGGCAACAACCTTTTGCGAAAATTAGATTTGGGAAGGTGGATGGAGGAGCCGAGGAGGAGCGCCCTCCTAACAACGAGGACAACGAGGACGTGGACGAGGAGGACACGTCATCGTCTTGGTCCAGCCACCAGAAACCTTTTTTTAGCCATGCGGAACTATACGCCATGTGCCGACAACTGGAGCAGGACCAGAACCAGCCAAGGATGCAGGTGACCCAGTACCCCAAGCTAACTCCCACCCAAGCTGTTACCTTTTTGGCAAACATGATCAACGGAATGACGATCCAAATCCAGACTG
>JAQFZG010005700.1:0-10024 GCA_034695465.1 Entomobrya nicoleti
CTGAATTATAGTATAGTTATATTATATTGATAAAAGGAAGCAAATCCGGATTTGTTTGTTTTCTTTTCCGTCTCTCTCTCTCTCTCTCTCTCTCTCTCTCTCTGTCTAATGTTATATGAACTAAAAAAAAGTCATATCCATGAAGTGAATACAATTTACCTACCTACTTTTTGGTTTGGTTTCGATTTCATACCGATTACATTTCATCATACAAAATCTCTTAAGTAAAGTAATATTATGGGACTTTTATGTAAAGTAAAACATATTTGTTCATTTGCTGGACTAGCTACTTCTCGGCTCTCAGTTTCATGAGCCATGGCTCTCTTTTGTCAGAGACTCTTCTCGGTTCTTGGTTTTGTGTTAACTAACTTTTAACTTAAAAACAAAACTAGCTGATTACACATATGAGGGAGTGCGGAACGTATGTATTTTGACTTTTGAGACTAACTACTTCTTCGTGTTGTATTCTGATGTGATATCTTGAGTTCAGTAGTATATATTGTAACATCGCACGACGCATTGAAAAATTCAAGTCCCAACCGTATAAACTGGATGCTTTGTATGCTAAAAACCTTCGCAAACCAGTAAACCACATTACATTTATGCACAAAGCCAGACAGGAATTGTAATTCATTCTTGGTTCCACTTTTGAGTCCCGAGAGGACACACGTTTCTTTATAGCATCTTGTTTTTTTTTCTTCCAGGAGAGAGGATAAGAGGAAACAAAACACATAATAAGAAAGGCTACTTTTGTTGATGATATTGAGAGCATCATTGCAATTCTACATTTGTCTCGTTGTTTTCTCTTTTGAGATGAAGATTCAAACAAATTACACATCAATTGATCGCATTGACGCTTTCCAACACATCTATTTGCTAGAACTGTCAATGACAAGTATATGTGTCATAAATGTAAAACCTATTTTGGAGTTCTAAAAAATGTGTTGCTACAACCGACATTTATCTTTTCCGTTGTGTTTTCATTTCTAGTACAAAACTGTAGCATGCTCATGTTCTCGTTCTAAATCATGGATATATATGTAGTGTAGCTTGCTTTGCTTCCCGTTTTCTTTCTCAATTTTGTATCGTTATTGTTGTTCTACTTTTTCGGTTTAATAAATACTAGACCAAGAACAACTACAAAAGTTGTTTCACTTCTGTTTGGGCTCGCGGAGGAGAACTTTGCTGCTTTTATAATTTAGACCGTATTTTCTTTTGACTATTTTTTATTGTAGGTCACAGCAGCTTGTTATAACTGTATATGTTGTGCCGTGTGTCTTTATCTTGCAGAGTTATATAGGGTCTCTGTCACGGATCACACAATCTGCTATTCTCTTTGCAGCAGTAATATCAGTCACCAACCAAAGTAAGAAACTATGAAGATGGAGCAAGCTCAGCTTTTTTAAAGGAACAGAGAGTCTAGCTTCTCTCTCTTTTTCATCTCCCTCCATCTGCTTATTACTTAAATACATGGAATATCAACATGAAAATTTCCTTTTCCTCAGTCTTAACCAAAAGAAACCGAAAACTCGGACTTTTCTTTTCCGCTGACTTGAGAAAGGCCAAGATTTTTGGCTGGCATGCTGCTGTTGCTGCTTTTTCTCTTCTGTTTTTACTTGATGTTTTTTTTGTCTCCTCAAATGTTGTTGGATCTTTTATCTCGTATGTTTGTGTGTGTACTTGTATTTATCTCTCTCTGGTCTGTGCATATATCCATTTGAGAGCGCTTGTGTTAATTTTTAGTACGTATACACACTACA
Source organism: Entomobrya nicoleti (assembly GCA_034695465.1). Classification (NCBI taxonomy): domain Eukaryota; kingdom Metazoa; phylum Arthropoda; class Collembola; order Entomobryomorpha; family Entomobryidae; genus Entomobrya; species Entomobrya nicoleti. The sequence goes on from JAQFZG010005700.1 coordinate 1,761, forward strand.
CACCACAGTTGTATTTGTAAGCATAATATATGATGGGAAGTTCTTACTTTGTTCATAAATATTAACCCTTTTGTCTTTTGTCTATATATGAACCACTCGAAGTGAGATGGAGACTAGACTGATATCATATGCCTTGTTCTCTCTCTCTCTTTAACTAATACTTCACAGTTATTGTAAACTAACACTGTCCGTAACATTGCCTCTCTCTCTCAATGTCGCTCTGCTTCTATGTTCTCCTCTGCTCTGTTAACTTTGCGTGTTCTATGAGTCTATGAGGTTTTTGTGCCGCTGCTGGAACACCGGAATCGGGTGGAATGTCCTTCTTGCTAGTTGTTGCCATGCGGTATCTCTTCTCTCTCGCTCTTTTTTTACTACTCTGTCTAGCACCACCACCACTAACACCACTACACCAAATATTTTGCTGCTCGTGTTGCTCTGCTGCTGTAACAGTCTCCTTATATTATCCACTCTCTCTCTCTTTCTCACTCGCCTCTCGTGCTTTAGTGTTTTATTACTCCTATTACACAGCAGCAGCACACTCTCACACAAAGAGACTATGGTCGACGCTTTATAGTCGGTGTATGGGAAATTGTACTATGTATGTACTAACGTCTTCTCTAGTTGTTTTGTGCCGGTTGCTCTCTGCTGATAGCATTTTTACACAAAGTCTACATTTTCGGTTGCTGCTTTGCTTTAATGCGCTCTCTCTGTTCTGTTCGTCTGGTCTGTCTGAACTTCTTGTTCTCTTCTTTGCTCACAACTCTTTTTTTTGGTGTTCTCTGTTGCTGCTGCTGTTCTATTTGACTGACTGGGCCTATGTCAATACTATTTTTCCTTACCCTAGCATGGCCTAACATAACCTATTTCACTTCACTTTGTGTGTTCTTCTCAGATGTTTGTGTTCCTTTTCGTCCTCCTTCTCTTTACCGTACGCTATGCAACATCATTAGACTTTTTTCATATTATATCGTATGCCGCTGCTGCTGTGGTTGTTTCTCTTTCTACTGCCTCAACTCAACTCTTGGTATGTATGGCGTTTGTGTGTGTCTGCTCTGTCTGCTACATAATAATATACATAAAAAACGTCTAGAGAGCAGCGGCGGCGGCAGTGGTGGTTTTAGTCAGTGCAGCAGTAGGAGTAGAATGTGTGTTGTTCCGTATATATTATTACGCTACTTTTCTACTGACAAGCGGACATGAAAGCATCTTACTACAATATAGCATAATGCTAAAAGTAAAAAAAGAGTTGGTTTGCAAGAAGACTATTATCATGTCTATATAGTCTGCATTGCATAGTACTGCTGAAGAATAGCAACAGCAGTAATAGTGGTAGCATACAAAGGGGAAAAGGGAAAAAATTTCATCCACGACCAACAACAGCACACTCATATAGACAGACAGACACCGCTACTATTTGCTTTATAAGTAGAGTGGAAGTTAGAGCAGTAGTTAGTAGAGTGGTGTGTTCCTTATTGAGCGTACAAGCATTTTTAGCAGGCGCTGGTTTAAAAAGACAAATTCTGGAGAAGAAAATCACTGCAGCGAAAAAAGGGCTAGGAAAGCAATACACAATTGTTAAGTTAATGAGACAAATTGATGGAATATGTCAGTAAGAAATTTATTAGTTTTTATCCTTTTTACAATGCATGTTTTCTCATCGTCTTAACATTCTAATATTCTGTTGATATAATTTTTTCTTCATATTATGAAACGAGAAAAGTCTAATCAAGGCAGCCGACTATTTCTGATACCCTTCTTCTGAATATTTTTACTGGAAGGTCGATAACAAACGTCAATAGTCATGAAATATTGATTCGTTCTAATAAGTAAACTGATATGTGAACTTGTTAAAGTTTTTATGTTTCTGGTACATATTGTAAAACAAGGAACGGAGGAAGTTTTTCGCTTATCTACAAGATTTGTACACCTCATTTGTGTTTCATCGTGTCTGGCTGTGAAACGGTATTGGTCTACAGACCCTTTTCGGCTGAAAAGGAAAATTGTTTACTACAACCCGACACCAAACAAAGAATGAAGAAGTAGAGTGAAGACAATGCATCATATAGTTTTTAACTGGATTACACTCGGTTGTGGTGACAGTTGCGTAGTGTAAAGTCGTTCCTAGTTTGGTATATATAATATATATAGGTATTGAACGTGATATGTAGTAGATAAATGACATACTGTTTTGATACTTGACAATTATTGGAAATAGAAAGATTGGTATGATTTCTGCCGTTTGTCCATTCAAAAAACTTTTTGTGAAATGTGAACATTTTTCACTGAACATTGAAAAAGAACTGTGTATTATAACATATTATTGTTTTAGCACTTGTCGGTTTGAGTACAACGTTTGTGTAAATGAAGTTCTTATGATTTCCTTCCTTACTGTTAACAAGTTAACATTGTTTCAGTGATTTTTTATTTAGTAGACTGATTTATTATGTACATGATAAATAGAACAGTGATCAAAACAATTTGCGTATGAAATCTTGTATCGTTTACTGGAAATAAACTTTGGCTTTTTGATAAATTGCTAGTTTCTACTGTCATTATTCCTCACTTTCACTTTTCCTTGTGAATCATGGCAGCTGTGCGGTTTGTTAAATAATCATAGCACTTTGGCATAAAACTTGGAATAATAAGTTCATATTGAAAACAGTTATAGGGTTTTCTAATATTTGTACCACCGATGTGAATATGGAGGCTAATTCAATATTAAATAGAAGAATTTAGTTTTAGGATTTGTAAGATTTATTTGCATCCAATTACTTGTGAAGTTGTCAACTTTTAGCAACAAATTATTTGTATGCCCATACAAAGCATCAATACAAAAAATGCCCCAAATACTTTTGTACATGTTTTTCCCATTTTTGCATTTAAAGCAGTTAAATTTGTAAGCATTCGTCAGTTGTTCTCAAATCATTGCATATGGATAACTTTTCCTCATTTCATTTTCTTTCCCAGACTTATGCCGCACAGCACTGGGCTGAAACCAAAGGAAAGAAAGTAAGCCGGCTTACTTTTCCCACTGCGGTCGGTGTTTTTAAACCATTTCCTTTTTCATGTTTTATTTCAGCTTAGCCGCATAAGCTAGCTAGCTACACTACAAAAAAACCGGCCACAGCATTTTGGTTATTGATTGAACTCATAAAAGGGCTCTTCGGTTGACGGATATAGAGTTAAGGTAAGGCATCAATGGAATACAATATCCAGAATCCAGAACAAAGACTCCTAACCCCACCTTGGCAAACCTTGATAATTTGACTAACGCATTGACCTCACTTTAACCACCTCAATAGAAATTAGTGGCAGGATAAATTTTGAAGAAATCATAAAATATCCTTAGATAGTTCTATAATTGATTTACACTTCTTTCGCTGGTTAGGAATATATCATGTACTCTTTTGTTCCTTAACATTATCATTTTGATCATCATCGTCTAGAAAAGTGCCGGTTCTAAAAAAAACCGGCAATGCTTTGTTTTCACTGAAAAGATTTTCGTTCACCGGGAGAGCATCGTGGCCAGTCCAATGGAAACGATGTTCACTAATAGCAATAGGGTCTGTCTAACTACACATATCAGCATATAAATTGTACCTTGTCGGATTGCCTTTCCTCTCCATGATCCTTCGTTGCCAAAAAATCAAGATAATAGCATGCACATATACACATATTATACACACAGTCATCTCCTCAATAGTAACAGTTATTCTTCTCCAGCGAAACTACCATAAAAATGAGAACACGGACAAGAATGAAGCGCCAGAGATTACTCTTATTTTCTTGTTATGTGCCACACGAAGATGATGTTATTCATTCATGTGTACATATATGCATGTATTTACGGACACATATAATCTTCAGTGCACACACTGCCGACGAGGGAGCTCATCATCATCACATACATCCGGTAGTGGTTTGATCTTCATCATCGTTATCACGTTGTACTATGTACATATTTTAGCACTTTTACTTTCTACTTTACTTATCTCCACTAGGCAAGACCCAGTTAGATACACAATTGTATTTCGTGGCGGTGGTGCCTGACCATCACCATACGCCATCGCCACACAGTGTTAATATACTCTCTTAGTGCTAGTTTGACTGCAGTGAAACTCTTAGTAATATTTCTCCAACCACGTTTTACGGTTTATAATGCGTCTGCATTTTTCAGTTGTGTATGAAATTTGCTTGCGTGTGCTCTAAATTATCTCCAAATTTGATCATGATAAAAATGTTCCGGTGCCAATTTTGCCGAGATTCACAGCTTACTTGAACAGTCGTGGACCCTGTTTTTGAAAGTAAACAGTGTTTCTTAAAAGGACATTAAAGTCTTAAACTAGATATTCATAATGTGCTTGCGTGAGTTTTGAATATTAGAGGAGAATGAACAGTGACTTCCAGATTGGAAATTATATATTCATGAAATGTCTACATGTTAATTTCGTACGTACGTTCAAATACGTTGCTTGTTTCTCAGTGCTATTCATGAAATACGAATATATTATTTTCAAGAAATTTGCTTGTGTTAAAAAAAACATGTAAAAGTGTACAATTCCGTGCTAGTAAAGTTACATGACACGTTAACAATTCGGTACATGGTATACTTTCACACAAATAGTGCAACTTGATGAAAGGAACTTTTGCATTCGCCGGTATTTTTCGGAGTTGTCGTCTGGATCCTTTACAACAGGTTAGAATCTTATTTTCTAAAAATCTAATCCATTTAATATGAAATGTAATGTTGAATGAAGTCACTTCAGCCGGTATAAGTAATATGTACATAATGAATTTCATGCACGACATTCTAAAGTACAAACAGATCGGTAGCTCTCATGTTTAATTCATGAGAAAACATTTACGACTTACGACGACCTATTTAGCGAACATTTGTCCGCCCTGACCTATGAAATTATTTGACCTTTCAATAATTTTCATTTGACATGATTTGTATGTACGTTTATAGCTCCGAGAAAGCCTCTATTTTTATTAATTTAGTGTATAATTTTATTGTAAGTGATTGATAATTTAAGATTTAAAAAATGGATTATATTTCAATTAGTTCCTAAATTTGTAAGATAATTTCTTCATTTTATATATAATTATTATAAAGTAATGCATTTTTGTTATATTATGTCAGTGTGATAATTTCATGTATAATAATTAATTACATCTAATTTTAAAATTGTATAAAGTATAAGAATAGATTAAGTGGCTGAAAATGAGTTGATGTGTAAATTACCAGTACATTTACATTAGTTTTAATTATAGTTCAGTCGAAATAATACAGTGAAAAAATCACCCTTTCCGTTAACAGCGTATAAAGCTTCACATCCGAAGATAAATTTCAGACCCACATTCCATACTAGGCTTACCGGCACCGGAACTTAAATTTTTAACGATTACGGTGAAACTTTTCCCAACTGTAATGAAGTTGTAGACATCATCCTCTACTACTACTTGCACTAAACAATAAAGTTTTAAAGTTGAATGGATAGTACAGCAACGATAAAGTCATGTTGGAAGTAAACTACACCCAAGTGTAATGCGTCCTTACTTGTCTTGTCATTCTCCTGTGACCCTTTTAGCTAGTATCATCATGTAGCAACTGCGATGAGAACAGAATACATTTTCTTGATTAACTTCGTATTGATGAGAATTTAAGAATGTTTTTCAGATTACAGCAAATACCAGTAAGTAATAGTAAGTAGCACTACAAAATGGGGAGTTTTTGTTGAAACTTTCGCTTTAAATGATTTTCCGGTGGAATCCATTGCCGTCATTAGTACGCTATAAGCTAAGTAGTCTAATTTGTAGGTAAATATGAAAGGCAATCTCATAAAATGAAAACAACTGCGAGACACTCGTTTCAAAAACTCATACTGCTTTAAAGTTTATTGCAGAAACGAGGCTAGTCTAGTCCTAGTCTTTTATGTGTATGAAAGGGAGGATTTTTTTCCTGTTATTTTAAATTTAGCTAAAATTACACTTTCATTCCTACATAATGATAGATATTTAAAGTCACTGATTGGGAGCAGCTGTACTTCTTGCAGCAACTAAAATAATGAAAAGGTTCATCAGAAAATGCAACGCAAGACTCTACATTCTCAGCAGTTTCGGAAATATACTTAATTGTTTCCTGATATTCCTGTTTACACATTTTCTTCGTTTTCTCAGCTTCTCCGTTTGTGAAAGATTACAAGATATTGGTGAGAAGGCAAAGTATACGCATACGTCATTATTATAGCCTTCTTTGCTCGGAGGGTAATGATTTTTTTTTCCAAGAGTCTATAAATGCGGTATTCACTAAATTGCTATTGTATTAACGCATGCATGAATACTTGCTCGAGATTGAAATCAGACGGTTCCCCCACAACCAGTATTTTTATATTTCTTCTGTGTGAGTCTAGACGAGAAAACTAGACTCTGCAAGTAGTATTGTGAGCAGTGTTAGTTGTTCACAAAAAAACTAGGTACGTGCAATGCATTGATAGAGATAAAAGAAAAGTTAAGACAGTTAACACAGGAAAGATAGAAATCTACAGGCCACAGCAACCCTAAAGTGCGTAGGTACTAGGTACTTAAATCCTTCCCACTTTTTCTTTCTTTATCCTTTCATATTACAAAATATTTCATGCTCGACATAAACATAACTATTACTTAAGTAGCACATATCCAAATATATGCGTTAAGTACAACCTTCATTATCATTTTTACATAATACCATCCTCCTCATCATCTATGCATGGGCTGCATTTGTTCCGACTCAGTCCAAGTATTTTATTTATTCCATCTTGGGATTGGGAATCATTGTATCTTGTGATGAAAGGAACACACACACTTATTCACTACTGTGGCTGTACTATTTTGCCCCTTATTTTTCCAATCTTGTCCTGGTTTATATATTTAAAAAAAGAGCATCTCTCTTTGACTTAACATGTAAAACCTTTTGGACTACCTCTTTCGTTCTTTTGGTAATGTAGTAAACCGTCTTCTTTGTGAATCAAAACAATCGAATTATATTTTCGTAAGTTTAAAAAAGAAATTATTGATATACATGTATGTACGTAGCAAAGATGCAAAGCATTCTTCATTTTTATGACGAGGTGGCGTTCATACTCCATTGAGCATATCATGGCATGTTGCATGTTGTTGATCATCCAACCCACTTCTCTCACCGCCCATTCTTATAGGCACCGGTTTCTGGTTAGATCTTCCAAGCTTTCAAACTTGATGTTAAATACGATAGAATTAGGATAATGACACATTTACATTCAAATTCTCTTATTTTACTTTCTTTCTTTGACTACGTGCACAGTTTCCAGTTACTTCTCCTTTGCTGAAAGCCTAAATGCTATCGTCAAACAAACTCAATCCACATACATGAATATAACATAACACTAACATTAAGCGTAATGAAACGTGAATAAGTATCGACTTACATTCCAACTGAAGCCGCAAGACTAAAAATCGTGTACTTATCTTCAATGTCCATGTCCGTAACTCGCGGAGCCTTTTTGGATTGGATGCGGGATTGTGACATGATGTGAATTGAGAACTTACCTTACTTTTCGTAGTACAATACCATACTCTTAAACATGTCATGTCAGCATGTTCATGATGCTCATACAAGTAAAACTATTAATTACCTAAATCTCACCACCGCCGCACCGTACGTACCAGCAGTAATCTCTCAAGTACCGGCATGTCCGCAGCGCAATATAATAGAAAACAGTGAAAACACTACAGAAAAGCCATCGGATAACTTGGTCGTTCTTTCTGTTAGTGTACATTATGTGTGTAAATGTTTGATTTGGGTTTACACAATTTCCACACAGATAGTCCAGTGCGATAGAGCAATACTACTGTAGGGGTTTTCACTCTTTGATAGTAGAAATATATGGGGGACTATTTAATCGCAAGTGAAATTAGGTACGTTACCGCGAGAGATATAATATCTTGCGTTCCATGTATCACCACTCCACTTGAATTTTAAATTCTCTTAACATCGTTGGCTACTGCTACTGCTGTGCACATGCCATTTTATATTTCCAATGATTGAAACATAGCTCTCTTAAATTTCACTGTTACCAATTGTTAGTAAGCCAATGCTTGACCAACATTAGCATTGCAGTACTAATATTGGAGGCTTTATCATCTGCCTAAGTATCTTTGAAGAAACACTGACATGAGTCGACAAATATATTTTACAATACATATAATTACGATTTCCCATTACTGAATATTCATGATTATGATCA
>JAQFZG010005701.1:0-10024 GCA_034695465.1 Entomobrya nicoleti
GCTTGACATTTTTTCATACTATTTAAAAACTATTAGCTAGTCGTCTTACGAGCTTATGGACAATAATTGTATTTAACATTAGCGTGCTTTAATACAATAGAAATACCGGCGTATAATTCCTTGCTGGAAGAACAAATAATTGTTTTCTTTTTGGATATTACTTCTACTTGGATCTTGTAATATCCGAAAGTTTTAATTAAACTATTGTCACGGCATGAACATGTTTTCCTTGATTGCTTTTATAATTGCTGTCTCTAAGCAAATAACTTTAAAAAAATCAATACTACCATGAACTTACATTATATAAGAATTATATAGCATATACATGTGAATACTATGGTAAATTATTAAGTTACGTGTTCTAGAAGAAAGAAAATTATGCTGAGGTCTGGTCTCTAAGTTTTATTAAAGCAACTCAACACAGGATTTTCTTTTTTTTTACTAAATTTCAAGACACTTATGAACAAACTTTAAAATTCAAAACCTTGGCCAATATTTTCGTACAATTCCTTGAGAACTGAACAGAGCAACTTCCTTAGCAGGATGTACTGAATATTTGTGAAATATGCAAGTGCTTAGCCCAAACATATATTAGTGCAATAGTACAACTGTTAAATGTTTGGATAAGGAAGCTAGCAAAAATGTGCTCCTCGATTTTAACCACATGAAGCTCCGAATGGAATGGTTTTAATTTTCAAAAATACAACGTAAATACAAAAGTTTTACTAGTGACTTTAATAAAATTAATATAATCTCTTAAGAATATCTTAATCTGTTGACGGTAAGAAAATGAACGACCTAAATATTGTTAATTTAAACGAAATGCTAGATGTAGTAGGCCGACATTTGTGCCTAATTTTACTGGACAATCACATGGCGATTAATTTTTTACCACCAAAGTACCCGTACATTGTAAGGCAACTTGATACATTTAAAGATATTTATAATACGGCGGAAACTTCGTCTGTGTCAAGTAGAGTTAAAAGCAAGGCTAAAGTAGATGAAAACTTAAGACTTGACTTTTTAAACCTAAGTTCGCGTATGAAGCCATGGAAATGTCAGGTTCACGTACGTATTTTTCCAAACATATATAAAATGGCTAAACCAAAATCCAACTACCCAAATATAATTTCTTATCAGATGAACTCAGCATCTCAATATTTGCATTTAATGGCACCTTCCAGCGTTCCAAAGGTAAGCATTCTGATTTTAACAAAAAGGAATGATAATTACGACCGTAGACTATCAATACTACATGAATGGATAAAAAATACAATTACAGATAAAAACATCACAGAAAAATTACAGTTATCATCTAATATATTTCTAATAGCACACGTAAATCAAATAGCTACAAATCTTAACTTAACTTCGGGAAATGTTACTATAGTAACTAGAATCGAAAACTGTGGTGATTGCCATTTAGATAATACTTTGCAGCCTGGCATAAAATCTTATCCTATTGATATGGGTTCCATTTCAAATGATCTATCTGGAAAGAGTTCAGTGTTGGGTGAGACCAACACGTTTTGGTCATTTCCGCAATCCGTGCGACATGAAAAGGATGACAGAATATTTAATGCAATTACCAATCATCTGAGCAATTGTACTAACTACTTGTCAAGAAATTCCTTAGAATCTTCTGCCACCCAATTAAAGTCGCTAGCAAAAATCCCATTTACGGATATTAACGAAAAGTTATTTCACGCAATGGCAAATATATTACAGGAAATAATGGGCAATTATACGTACTGTAGCTTCAAGTATCCCACATGCATCAATGGTCGACAGTATAAACCTTATTATTTCCAAATGAAAGCATTCTCAACAAAGCTACAAGTTTTGGGCGAACGATCGAATTACTCTATTTATCGTTTATTGACACTACCTGAAGAAGTTACTAATCTGCGGTTTGTGAGTTGTGGTGGCGACAGAGGAAAACGATCTATTCCATTTTCTGAGCTGTTTATCGTGTACGATATTTACGTGTGGATTTGCGTGTTACTCTCAAGTATTATATTGGCATGGGTTATAAGCAAAATTCCCAAAGAAGGTGGATGTCGAAATGGAAATCAAACCTATTACTCATTCATATCTAAATACATTTTAAATCCATACAAAGTGATCGTTGAACAAGGAGATCCATTTTCCAGCAGCGTAACCAACACAATTAATTTAAGATGCGCGATTGGCAGTTTTCTTCTCGTTGGGATCGTCTTAAGCAATGCGTATAAAAGTGAAAACGTCTACAATATCGTGAAGCTCCGAGAAACTATTCCTTACGAGAAATTTGAGGAATTGGTTGACAACAATTTCACCATTTATTCTAGATCAGCATACATCCATTTTCATCCCACCTCTTTGTACTATGGTGTACGAAGAAGATTAAATTTAGCGATAAAAGATAAAGTACCATGGCCAAATATGACAACAGTTAACCCAAATTACTTGTCATACAATCCCAAGTCTCCACACTTGTTGGGTGTTACTTCAGAAATTTATGAGTGGACACAAGCGTCTTTGTACAACAACACAAAAAGTCAACTTCTCACTAAAATTATGAACCATACCAAGTTGCACGGAAATATTGAAAAAATTGTTTCAAGATCGCTTTCTACGTTATTCGGGCTTAACAACTTTCCTTCGTGGGTAGTGCCGGCAAAAAGAAATATTGTATGGAGTCTGGAGCGGGTTCAGCTTCAAAATGTTCTGTCTGAATGCAATCGAGCTGCTTTGGTTGTACCAGAAATTTTGGCGAATGAGTTTGGACAGGAACTACAGCGAAACAATACATAACATGTTTACGTCGGCAAAGAGAGTTATTCAGATATAAGCTTGTCATTGATACTTAGTAGATCTCTTCAACAAATTGTATTCAGAAGGATAAAACACACAAAGCAATCTGGAGTATGGAACTGGTTGCCAAAGTTCTTTCGAAATAGTAAGCAGTTTCTGTTAAAAGAAACCAGAAAGAGTTTAGAAGATGTAAAACCAAATATGAGTGGCAACATTGTAATGTTGTTCCTCATGTTGCTGTATGGCTTAGCGTGCTCCTGCGTTTTATTTCTTGTTGAAGTTTATAGTCGAATTTGGCACATTTTAGTAAAGTCTTTTATTGGTTTAGTTTGGGTGTTTAAACATTTGTATTTAGTTATATTTAGCTGCGACAAACACAAAAAATTCGTGGATGGTGTCGTAAAATTTAAAAGAGAATTTTAAATGTATTAACTCCTCATAGCTATTTAGATGGAATGAATGATTTTTATGAATAATCTAAACAGCAGTTCAGTTGTTTACATTTACCAATAAAAAATACTTTGTATGAATTCACTAAATCTGTTTTTGTTGGAAGCATTTTTTACCCAACTTAATTTCACTGTGACATCATACAGGGAAGTACATAATATATTGCTATCGGCAAATCCCAACATTGTAAGAAAACTTGATAAATTCAAATATATATTTATAACAATTCAAACAACATTTCTTTTGCAAGTAGATATATAATAACTAAAAGAAACACTAAACTGGATGAGCAATCTTTGCAGCTTGGTGTTTTAATTGGATCGCTGAAAACTTTGGAAAAGATTTAACTCAATCGCTTTAAAGAAATTTCAGGCCAATTATCAACAGCTGAGGAAGCTATTGACTTTATTTGGGAATGGAAGATGGATTATTAATTTTGATGATTTGTTATTTGGGACATTGTTTGTGATTGGTAATCATTATGATAACTGGGAATGAAATTGCGCTGAATAAATTGACTAAGCACATTTATCAGACTTCTAACAGTTTCCTTTTATTATTTAGAGATGCAGTAACAATTGAACTAGCTTATCTATTCATTCCCAAGTATTGATTTCATCATCATTTTCATATCTTTGGAAATGGCTGGTAAGATTTTCAGTATATTTTTTGTCAAAATTATTATCGAAGTGTCATTTTCATGATCAGAGCAGCGTATCATCTTATTAGGCAAAGGGTAAAGCATCAGTGGGCATTCACCATTGTAAAACTCTGTCTCGATTGACCCCCAAAAGTAAGAAAGTGAGAGGCAGGGAATTTCATTTTATGAAAACTGGAAAAATTATTTATTCGCGATGGATCAAATACAAAGCAGACAGACACAAAACGACTGCTATGCTGTTGTTGGTGGCGGTGGTGCAGAAACGTAAACAAAAAAAAGTTTGCTGATTAAATAGTTGATCAAATCTGAATTTAATTGATTCGACTTTTGAAAATAGATAATATCAACAAATCAATTTTTAATTAGTTTTCTTCAGGTTTGAGAAGAACAAAAGTTCTTTATTAACCTGTGTTTCTACTTCCCATTTTAAACTTATATTGCACAATTTAAAAAACTAATGTGCAGTGATTTGCTCGTTAGTAAAATATGCAGGTACTCAATGCTAAAGAAATTGCGGTAAGTTCCTTCAAAGTTAAATGTAAAATAAATAATTGACCAATAACTTATGATTTATTTAGTCTAAATAATTATTCTGAAACCATTTCTATTTTTTGTGACAGTGTGCTGAGAAGGGCAAAGCCAGCTATGAGATCCAATGGACCATTCCAAACTGGAGACAAGTCCGCCAAGATGTCAGTCTTGTAAAGAATCAGAAGGCTGTTTTTGAAACTGGCTCTCAATCATCTCAAATGATTCAAACAAAATGGCTAGTTGGATTAAAGGATTCTCTTTATCCTGGCGACAGCATACCAAGGTCCAAAGTCTACTGGCAATTATTGGACATCAAAGGATCGGGTGCCCACATGGGGAAACTGGATGCAAAACTATGTACTACTTTGTGTCGTGCTCAAGGTACACCAGATATAAGAGATGAGGTATGTTAACTAATTAGTTAAATAATTTTCTCAAACATAAGGGTTTGATGCTCAACTTTTTTTTTGATACGACCTCTCTTGAATTTTTATAGCGACACGCAGAAGTAAGCCTGGGTGAAATTATTGAAGAATATAGTGGGCTTCTTGACATCGGAGGAGCTTTCAGAGTTTATGATAACGTCTTCATTAATTCCAACGGTGCGATAGAGTATAAATTAGTTCTGACTTTTAAAACGCCAGGCATCGACTCATCGTCTCCAACTCATTCCAAGAAGTTGAAACTGGAACAATTTTCTAAACGATCTCGTGACCAACTTCACCAAAATCTGGTGGCGCTTTTACATGAGGATTCCTTTTCGGATGGGGATCTCAAGATCATCACAAGAGATGGGGTGGAGCTAGTTGGACATCAAAACATTTTGAAAGGTTGTGCAAATTATTATTTATAATTAAGAATTTAAGTAAATTTTATTCAATTTTACCTAAACCTATTTATCTATTTTGTATTTGTAGTCCAATGTCCTGTCTTTGCGGCGATGCTCAACTCGAACCTTTCTGAAACTCAAACTGGGATTGTGAAGGTGGATGACATTTCCGGGAAAGCGATGAAAGCTCTCCTGCATTACCTTTATACTGGGGATCTTTTGGATGGTTGGAATGATGAAGACACCATTGTGGAATTCACGTACGCTGCTGGGAAGTACCAAGTGACCCAAGTTCTCGAACTTTTGGATGACTTGTTTGGAAGGGGTGCTCTGAGTGAAGTGTCAAATGTGGATGTACAGCTGTTAAATCTGGCTGGGAAATTGTCATTGAAAAATGCAGAGAAAAGATTACTCCAACAGATTATTGGGAAGGTTTGCGTAGCTAAAAAGAGTGAGGATTTATTTCAACTTTTTGGATGTGACGGTGAGGAGATTTCTGGGAAGGCTGAGATGCTGGCTGGAGAACAAGTTCGAGAGTCAAAAGTTCTGGAAATTGTCGATTACTTGTTTAAAAGTACTGCTAGTTTGCCAGAGGACTTTTCGGATCGGGCTCTAAGTCTGCTGGCGTTTGTTCAAAGGAGTGGCTCGTTGAAGACGTTGGAAGAGGTTTTACTCAAGCGGTTTGCCAGAATCACTAACAAATTTAAATCGGCAAAGGAGCTATTTGCTTTTTTTGGGGAGGGGAAATAAAGTGGAGGATTATTTTTGGTCAAGTAGTTTATTTAAAAAAAATCAAACCCCGTAATAAATTGTCAAATGTGATTTGTAAAATCAATTATTAAATTGGAAGTAAAAGTACGATGATTATTCATATTTTTTATTGAGAAGATTTATTTTTTTCCCGATTCCATACAACCCAACCAACTCTTCTTGAGTGAGACTTGTCATGATCAGAACATGGTTTCAATTTATTTAGGCAAATGATCAATATTCAGTAGGCATTCACCATTGTTTAATTCTGCCTCATTTTACCCCAAAATTATGCTCAGCTTTATTCTACTTGCTGTTACAGTAAGAAATTGGGAAGCGGGAAATTTAATTCTACAAAAACTGGAAAAGTAATTCATTAGCGATAGATGAGATGAAGCAGATACCAGGTGACTGCTATGCTGTTGGCGGAAAACGTAAACAAAAAGTTGTTTTGTGAACCATTTTTGTAATAAATTCATTTGACTTTTGAAAACGAGAGATTCGTCAAATTAATGTCTAGTTAATTTTGTTCAGTTTAGGAAAGGTTCCCTTGGCTTTATTAACCTGGGCTTGTACTACTCATTTCTAATTTAGAAAGTATTTTTAACTTGCGATTTATTCGCTATTAAAATGCAAGCGCTCACTGCTAAAGAAATTGCGGTAAGTTCTTTTAGTGTTTATTATAAAATAAATATTTAGGCAATACTTTATGATTTATTTTTTCTGACTAATTAACTTGAAACCATTTCTTATTTGAGTTGACAGTGTGCTGAGCAGGGCAAAGTCAGCTATGAGATCCATTGGACCATCCCAAACTGGAAACAAGTCCGCCAAGATGTCAGTCTTGTAAAGAATCAGAAGGCTGTTTTTGAAACTGGCTCTCAATCATCTCAAATGATTCAAACCAAGTGGCTAGTTGGATTAAAGGAGTCTCTTCATGTCGATTTTTTTAACATTCCAACGTGCAAAGTCTACTGGCAATTACTAGACATCAAAGGATCGGGTCCCCACTTGAAATTGGATGCAAAAATGTTCACAACATTGTGTAATTCTGGAGGAACAACAGATGAAGATGCTGAAGATGAAGTATACTCTTTACTTGATTTTTAACTATCAAAGTAATAAAGGAGTATTCGTAGAAGTTTTTCCATTTTTTTTAATGTCGTCTCTTAACTTTTTGTAGCAAAACGCTGAGGTAGGTCTCGGTGAAATCATTGAAGAGGACAGTGGGTTTCCAGACATCGGAGCAAATCCGAGGGCTTCTGATGACGTCTTCATCAATTCCAACGGTGCGATAGAGTATAAGTTAGTTCTGACTTTTAAAACGCCGGGCATTGATTCATCTTCAACTCGATTCAAGAAGTTGAAAATGGAACAATTTTCTAAACGATCTCGTGACCAACTTCATCAAAACCTGGCGGAGCTGCTACATGAGGATTCCTTTTCGGATGGAGATCTCAGAATCATCACCAGAAATGGAGTTGAGCTACTTGGGCATCAAACTATTTTGAAAGGTGCAAAATATTATTTATAATTAACTAAATAAAATAATTCAGTTTCAACTCCATTCTAAAATCATTTATTTGTTTGTGTATTTGTAGTTCAATGTCCAGTCTTTGCGGCGATGCTCAATTCGAACATTTCTGAGACTCAAACTGGGATTGTGAAGGTGGATGACCTCTCAGGAAAAACAATGAAGATCCTTCTGCATTATTTTTATACCGGGGATCTGCTCGAAGGCTGGAGTGACGATGACACCATTTTTGAATTCACCTACGCTGCTGAAAAGTATGAGGTGACCCAAGTTCTGGAACTGTTGGATGAAATGCTGGGAAGAGAGGCTAAGGATCAAGTGTCAAATTTGGATGTTCAACTTTTGAATTTATGTGGGAAAGTTTCGTTGAAAAATGCAGAGACCAGATTACTAGAACGAGTTATCGGCAAGGTTACCGCAGCAAAATCTGGTCAAGACTTATTTCAGCTTTTTGGATGTGACACTGAAGAGATTTCAAGGAAGGCTGAAATGCTGGCTGGAGAACAAGTTCGAGAGTCGAAAGCGTTCAATATTTTGGAGTACGCTTTAAGCAACAATGCTAATTTTCATGAGGATTTTTCTGAAAGTGGTCTTAATGTGTTGGCGTTTGTTCAAAGGGATGGATCGTTAAAGGCTTTGGAACAGATTTTGCTCAAGCGGTTTGCTAAAATCACAAGCAAATTTACAACAGCTAAGGAGCTATTCGCTTTCTTTGGGGATGGAAAATAAGATTAATTAATGAATAGTTTAGATGGTTCAATTAATAAAAGGCTGTCGGTGTTGTAAAATATTATTATACATTTTTTGTGGTTGGCGATTTAATATAAGGTTGAAATAAATTTGCAATAAGATGATTAAGTTTGCGGAAATTACAAGCAAACTTACAACGGCTGAGGAGCTATATGTTTTGTTTGGGGATCGCAATTACAAATAAGGTTGATGATTGATTAAAGTAGATTATTGAAAAAGTGTGTTCATGTGATGGGATATAATAAAAATTGAAAGGAAAGCTTGTTCTAGTTTGTAAATAATATAATAAATGGAAATAAAATTACAACACATTTTTTGTCACTTTATTAATTCGACAATTAGATATTTCATTTCCCATAAAATCTTCTACAATCAAACAAGGTTATCAATTAATTTAACAATCAAGGACATATAACCCAAACAATTCATCTCGACATTTGACCTTAACCGTATTTAAATGTAATACGGCCCAACAATTCCTTTTCAGCATTCTTCAATCCCAACTTGGCTGCAAGGTCAAGGAGAAGCAAATTTGTTTGGGAAGAATCCTCCTTACTCCAACTTCCAAGCACATTATCCAACAATTCTAGGATATCGGTCAGCTGATACTTTCCAGCAGCGTAGGTAAATTCCATGACAGTGTCTTCATCCTTCCAGGATTGGAGCAGTTTTCCAGAATAGAAGTAGTGTAGAAAGATGCCCATCGTTTTTCCAGTGATGTCCTGGACATCCGACATCCACAATCCCAGTTTGGCTCTCAGACATTCTTGAACGAAACATGGAGTCAAAGACGGGGCATCGAGCTGTTTGGAAACCAAAAAAGAAGTTGGTTTAATATTTTTTCACAGAAGTTTATCAATAATAAAAAGGATGCAGAATCAAGATAATTAAACTATACCTTTGACAATAGCCTTGTGAGTAAACAACTCTTTTTCGTCACTTGTCAAAATTTTCAAATCTGCAAAAGATTCATCGTTGAGAAGCGTCCCAAAGTCAGCAACAAGTTTTCCAATGGAACTTTGGTGAAACTCTTCCAATTTCATTTCAGCAGTGGGTGCCGCAGGTTCCAACAGAGTCAAGTTGAGCTTAACTGTTAATTCTCCATAGAAATTTAGAGACGGATTCCAAGCAGATGCAGGGAGATCATATGGAGTCCAATTGGCAAATTCGTGTATCTGGTTAACTTCAAAGGTTCTTTCCTCGATTTGAATCTTGATAGCCCTGGAATCTGGGAGCTGAAGTGAAGTGGAGAGAGTGGTCAGGAGCTTTTTCTCCTGACAGCCTGTCACCTCCACTAATTTCCAGTAAACTCCGGCCGTTTTTCGAGAAGGATTAAGATTGAAGCCAATTTCCCATTTTGTTTTAACTCGGCTTGTTTCGCCAGTTTCAAAATGAAAGGTTTGTGCAGTCAGTGAATCCTCAATTTGCTGAATTGTCCCCCAGTCTGGTATAATCCACAGTTTTTCGTAAAGCTATTAATTATTTGGAATAAAATTGCGACTATTTAGGGATTTATTTTGCACTCACTATAACACTACAATTTAACAGTACTTAAAACACAATAGCCAGAAATTTAACCTCCCCCCTTTCATGCTCCAAATTCCTAGCTTGTGCAGCCATCTTTATCCAAATTTAACTTCTACGTTGATTGCGACAAAATCAAAGCATCTTCATTTTAAAAGCTGACAAAGGCAATTCAACTGTAATCATGGACCGTGTTGAT